>SNQJ01S0023338.1:0-34702 GCA_010110895.2 Picea sitchensis | reverse complement strand
GAAATCATTTGATAGCTGTATATTTTTCTATTCATTCAAAAGAATAGATAATTAATAAATTAATAATAACAAAATTGTAAATATTTATTTTGGAATAGATAATTAATAAATTAATAATAATAAAATTGTAAATATTTATCCTAATTTTTGTAAATATTTATAAATTAATCATTTAATTATTAAGTGGACTAACTTTGTTTTAATAAATTAATAATAATAAAATTATAAATATCTATTTTATAAATTTAATATTTTCTTATTAAATCAGTTACATAATAAAATAAAATTACATAATAAAATAAAATTAGAAATTTTTTGAATTTTGCAATCATTAAGAATTAAGAAAGGAGAAGTGACCAAAATCCATTCAGGTACAAAGAATTAATGTTCACCATCTCCAACACGATTGCATTTATTTCTCTTATTTCTATACTGGGTATGAGCAATTAGTGGTTGGTTTTAATAACCAATTACATTTCTCAAAAAAAACTTTTAAATAATTGTAAAAAAAAAAAAAATCAACTTACAGAGTTAAACATTTGAAAAAGCCCAAAATTGTTTTGGTTTGCATTTATTTCTCTGGCGTCGTCTGCCGTTTGAGCAATAAGAGGTTGGTTTTAATAACCAACCTCATTGTCGAAAAAGAAATTTTAAATAATTTAAAAAAATAAAAAAATCAACTTGCAAAGTTGAATATGTGAAAAAGTGCAAAATTATTTTAGTCAACCTTAAGTGATAGGAAATCAGCGCGGTAGTATAATAATTAGGTATAATACCACATAAAAATTATCTAATCATAATTAATAATCAATCATAAAATAAAAATTTATATTTAGAAAATTTAAAATATGTTTTTTAATTTAATAAATAAATTTTTAAAAACTTTTCAAAACTTGATTACAAAAGTGAAAAAATTACAAATTATCTAAAAGTTAAAACAAACTTCTAGAAATATGAAACCGTAATCAAACCGTGAATAGTAATCAAACCGTGTTCACACAAATCACAAATTAAAAAGTTAAAGTATGAAAAAAAAAAAAAAATTCAACAATTCATTGACCAAGAAATATTAAAAATTCCAATGGAATCAACAAGACTAGCAAGATTCAAAGTACAGGCAAAGCTCTAATAACTTAAAATGGAGTGGAAAAGTTAAGTGTCTCTAATGATGAAAATTATTATATTATTTAATAATCCAAGTCATTAATTCGCAAGTCAACACTCCGAGATCCAATTATAGTTTATGGTCCATCTTCCACCACTGTAACAAATATAGTTTATGGTCCATCTTCCACCACTATAAAATCTCATCTCGGCTTAAATATATCGACACACTAGTGAAGACTGATTCCAATTCCAATATATTACAAAGAAATTCATTAGACCCTATGATCACTCTAATCACATAAACTATTGGAAGGAACAATCAAACCATGTCAGCCTAAATAAAATCCATTATATTTTGCTAAATATTGGGATGTCAATTTCATTTATTCCCAAAATGAAATCCCTAATCAATCAACTTATTGTATAGTGCTAAAGAGAATCAACTTTAAACGGATTGACCCCATTTCAATGTGACGGTTTTCTTAAAAACTTTGGATATATTTTGTTCCCTCAACCAAGATGGCATTAAGAGTATCTCCATTGGGATTTTTAGGGATTTTGGTCCAATTGTAGAGGGCCAAAACCCTAGATAAGAGCCCATCCATCGACATAACTTTGAATTTGGGGGACTATGATTTCCATAAAAAAATTTATTATTGGATTACAATATAAAAAAAAAATTAAAATAACATGTTAGTGTTGTATTTAATCACTAATAAATAATTATGTTAAATAATATATAAAAATATAAATTTAAAATAATAAAATTTAAAATAAATAATTAAGTTAAATAATATATAAAAATATAAATTAAAAATAATAAAAATTAAAATGTGATTTTATAATAATAATAATAATCTATTTTTAAGGTCACGGCCAAGCCAGCATACGATTTGATTAGTAATTGGATTTGAACCTGTGACCTCTTAAGAGGAAACACATGTTCTTAACCATTAGGCCCACTCAGGCTGTATTTATATCACAAATCTTATTTGAATTCGAGAAAAAATTCAAACCCCAATCTCCTTCATTTGAAAATATATTTATAAAATTATTAATTAGTGATTGTGGTTTTTTATAAATGCTAATCTCTCATTTCAAATCATTTTCCTCATCCATTAGTTTTTTAGCCACAACATTGTAAACCAATAAACAACTAGGCTTCCCTCCATTCTTTACATTGAAAAGAATAGAATCATAAATATCATCTTTTGTCCAGTAAGCAAGACTTATGCTCTCAATATCAATTGTAAATGGTTCACTATTGGAGCTATGAATATTGAGTTTTTCATGTAGCATAAATAAGTATAAATTCAATTTACTTATGAATTAATAAAATTGATTTCTAATCTCAATCGCTAAACATACACTTTCAATACAGTCTGAGTGGGCCTAATGGTTAAGAACATGTGTTTCCTCTTAAAAGGTCATAGGTTCAAATCCAGAGGGGGGTAGGGTATGTATACCTTCGTAGACTTTACCAGTCAAATCGTTGGGCGGAGGGGGGTCCCTTGTCCCATAAACAAGGGGGTCTCAAGAGGGGGGGTAGGTATGCTCGTAGACTTTACCAGTCAAATGTTGAGGGGTCCCTACATAAACAAGTAGGGGTCTCATACACCACAATTCCAGTGGCCCTGACCTTAAAAAATAGATTATTACATACACAATATCTTACCAACAAAGCTGCATCATTGGACTTTTCTTTCCTTTTGAAGCTTGATAGTACTAATCATAGTTGTGTGTCTAAATCAAAAATCTCCAAAATGGTGATTTTGTAACTTTTGTAAATCCCATAATCACTTTACTGAAAGTTTGGTAAGCATAAGGCTCAATAGCATATCTAATGTTTTGGATATTATAACCACAAGGGATATCTAGAATAACTAGGGAGTATTATATTTTAGGAACAATATTTGCAATTTTTCACAATCAACTAATATCTCTTTAAATTGAAGATTGTCGAGTCCATTTCCAAATGTCAATAATTAGCCAAATTGATTTAGAAGTGACAAATATGTGATTTATGATGAAATTGTTTCATGGAAAATATTAAAAAACTGTGAGGGGTTAAGTCTAAACCCCTAACATGTAGCACAAGTAAGAGAATTCATGAAATCAAGAATCTTCCAGAAAATATGACTATAACACCTTGGATACCTAATACAATGAGTGAAGGATGATAAACTTGTCATAGCTATATTATTACATGTAAGATCAAATGAAACAATATTAATGAAGAAATGTCCACCGAATTTAAAAAAGTAAGTTTGTTGAGTTTTTCTTATTTATGTTAGATTAGAAAATTATTTTTCTAATTTAATATCAATGTTTTTAAGTATTTCAATATATATCATTATAACATTTTTATTTATTTAATAAGGTCTATAAGGGAGAATTCAAGAGAAAATGGTTGGCATGTTGAATGAGGAGACCTGGATGTTAGACTCAACTATCCTGGATTCAATCTCAACCTATCATTGGATTTTTGTATTGCATTCAAAAGATATAAGTTGATTTATTCTATATCTATTTCTATTCACTCTGTAGGTTAATTTATTTATATTTATTAGTTATAGATATATACTCATGTTTGTTTGTTTCAATTTAAAGATGCCAAATATGAATATAGATGGAGTACCTGAAACCTTCAAAATTTATATAGTCCTGTTGAACCAAGTTTGAAAGGGAAAGAAGACAATGCCTTCAAAATGTTCAACTTGATGACTCCCTTTGATCAAATAAGACATTTGGAAATGGACCTCGACAATCTTCAATTTAAAGAGATATTAGTTGATTGTGAAAAAAATCTTGCAAATATTGTTCCAAAAAATATAATTCCTAGTTATTGTGGATATCCCTTGTGGTTATAATATCCAAAACATTAGATATGCTATTGAGCCTTATACTTACCAAGCTTTCAATAAAGTGGTTATGGATTTATGGAAGTCACAACATCACCATTCTGGAGATTTATGGTTTAGGACACACAAACTATGATTTTCTTCATGCCCAATAAGCCTGGGAAAATAAAAGTCAATGATGCAACTTTATTGGTAAGATATTATTAATAATAATAATAATCTATTTTGTGGGACAACTAAATTTGTGTATGAGACTCCTTTGCTTATGGGACAAGGGACCCTCCCCCAACGTGATTTGATCTGTAAGTCTAATGGCAGTAATAGCAATTCTACCCCCTCTGATTTGAACCTATGACTTTTGGTGAAACATGTTCTTAAATCCATTAGGTCCACTCACCAGACATTGAAAGTGTATGTTTAGCGATTGAGATTAGAAATCAATTTTATTAATTCATAAGTAAATTGAATTTATACTTATTTATGCTACATGAAAAACTAATATTCATAGCTCCAATAGTGAACCATTTACAATTGATATTGAGAGTATACGTCTTGCTTACCTGGACAAAAGATGATATTTATGATTCTATTTTCAATGTAAAGAATGGAGGGAAGCCTAGTACTTTATTGGCTTACAATGTTGTGGCTAGAAAGCTAATGGATGAGGTGTCGATTTGAAAGTAGAGATGGTTAGCATTTATAAAAAACCACAATCACTAATTAATAATTTTATAAATATATTTTCAAATGAAGGAGATTGGGGTTTGAATTTTTTCTCGAATTCAAATAAGATTTGTGATATAAATACAAAACTGCTGAGGGCCTAATGGTTAAGAACATGTGTTTCCTCTTAAGAGGTCAGCAGTTCAACCACTACTTCAATCAAATTGTGATATCGGCTCTTGGCCGACCTAAAAATAGGATTATTATTATTATTATAAATCAAAGTCTTGTATTAATTTATATTTTTATATATTATTTAATCCTAATTATTTATTTTAAATTTTATTATTTTAAATTTATATTTTATATATTATTTAACATAATTATTTATTAGTGATTAAATACAACACTAACATGTTATTTTAATTTTTTTTATATTGTAAACAAAAATCTTTTTATGGAGTTCAGAACCCCAAATTCAAAGTTATGTCGATGGATGGGCTCTTATCTAGGGTTTTGGCCCTCTACAATTGGACCAAAATCCCTAAAAATCCCAATGGAGATACTCTTAATGCCATCTTGGTTGAGGGAACAAAATATATCCAAAGTTTTTAAGAAAACCGTCACATTGAAATGGGGTCAATCCGTTTAAAGTTGATTCTCTTTAGCACTATACAATAAGTTGATTGATTAGGGATTTCATTTTGGGAATAAATGAAATTGACATCCCAATATTTAGCAAAATATAATGGATTTTATTTAGGCTGACATGGTTTGATTGTTCCTTCCAATAGTTTATGTGATTAGAGTGATCATAGGGTCTAATGAATTTCTTTGTAATATATTGGAATTGGAATCAGTCTTCACTAGTGTGTCGATATATTTAAGCCGAGATGAGATTTTATAGTGGTGGAAGATGGACCATAAACTATATTTGTTACAGTGGTGGAAGATGGACCATAAACTATAATTGGATCTCGGAGTGTTGACTTGCGAATTGATGACTTGGATTATTAAATAATATAATAATTTTCATCATTAGAGACACTTAACTTTTCCACTCCATTTTAAGTTATTAGAGCTTTGCCTACATAATGAACTTTGAATCTTGCAAATGTTGTTGATTCCATTGGAATTTTTAATATTTCTTGGTCAATGAATTGTTGAATTTTTTTTTTTTTTTCCATAATTTTAACTTTTTAATTTGTGATTTGTGTGAACACGGTTTGATTACTATTCACGGTTTGATTACGGTTTCATATTTATAGAAGTTTGTTTTAACTTTTAGATAATTTGTAATTTTTTCACTTTTGTAATCAAGTTTTGGAAAGTTTTTAAAAATTATTTATTAAATTTTTTTTTTTTTTTTTTTTTTTTTTTTTTTTTTTATTTTTCTAAATATAAATTTTTATTTTATGATTGATTATTAATTATGATTAAATAATTTTTATGTGGTATTATACCTAATTATTATACTGCCGCTCTGACTTCCTATCATTTAAGGTTGACCAAAATAATTTTGCACTTTTTCAAATATTCAACTTTGGTAAAGTTGATTTTTTTATTTTTAAAATTATTTAAAATTTCTTTTTCGACAATGAGGTTGCTATTAAAACAATCTCTTATTGCTCAGACGGCAGACGACGCCAGAGAAATAAATGCAAACCAAAACACTTTGGGTTTTTCAAATGTTTAACTCTGTGTTGATTTTTTTTTTTTACAATTATTTCAAAGCCTTTTTGAAATGTAATTGGTTATTGAAACCAACCATTAATTGCTCATACCCAGCCCAGAAATAAGAGAAATAAATGCAATCGTGTTGGGGATGGTGAATATTAATTCTTTGTACCTGAATGGATTTTGGTCACTTCTCCTTTCTTAATTCTTAATGATTGCAAAATTCAAAAAATCTAATTTTATTTTATTGTGTAATTTTATTTATTATGTAACTGATTTACACAAGAAAATATTAAAATTTATAAGATAGAGAAGCATTACAATTTTATTATTATTAATTTATTAAAACAAAATTAGTCCAGCTAATAATTAAATGATTAATTTATAAATATTTATAAAAAGTAGGATAAATATTTACAATTTTATTATTATTAATTTATTAATTATCTATTCCAAAATAAATATTTACAATTTTGTTATTATTAATTTATTAATTATCTATTCTTTTGAATGAATAGAAAAATATACAGCTATCAAATGATTTCAAATTTTTATCTTATTTAATGATTTTGCAACAACTACAGGTATTTGCTGCCCAACAGCCTTGTTAAATTTAAAAATAATAATTTTAGAAATAAAAAATAAAAAAATCAAATAGTTTACTATGTGTCTTCATTAATTATTAGAATCAATAATTATTTGTACAGATGTCACATCTATTCATGTCAATTCTATTAATTGTTTTAGATATTGAATGAATATATTAATTTATTTCAAACTGTTATTATTATAATTATTTGATATCTAAAATAATTAATACAATGTGACATGTGTACAAACAAGGCTACTAGGTAGTATATACTTTTTGAATATAATAATAAAAATATTGTTTAAGGAGATAGGGAGAAAATGAATAAGCATGAAATGATTAGATGGCATAAATATTTATTACAATAATATTGGGGGAAGTGAAGGCAGCAATAAGACTTCAAAGTTTTTGACCAATAAAATATGAGATAAATGAAATTTAAAATTTAAAATTAATCATTATTTTTTCATACTTTAGATAAAGGGGTGTATATTTTATGGTCAACCATGAACTAATAGAAAGTCAAACCTAACTCAACACTATATACCATGCATATCAGCAAGTATAATAAGTATTGATGACCATAATTAACAAGGACACATGAGTTTGATTTTAATTTTTTTTTTTTTAAACAATTAAGTGTAAAACAACATAAAAAAAAGTCTAATCATAATTAATAACCAATCACAAAATATGAATTTATATTTTAAAAATTCAAATTTATTTTTCAATTTAAAGAATAATCAATTTAATAGATAAATTTTTGGAGACTTTAAAAAACTTTATAACAAAAGTGGAAAAATTGTAAATTTTTTAAAATTCAAAACACATGGATTACAAATTAATAAAATTTTGAATTTATTTTTTATAACATAAAATTTATGTTGATTATGAATAATAAATTTCTCTCAATAATTATGTTAATTAATATATAGAAATTTCTTCTCATAATATAATTAGATGTGAAAACCAAAAACATTTAATCATACTATACAAAATTGAATTACTTATATAACCTCATAACTCTAGAGGAAGTAGTGAAAAGTATGTATAGTTGGATACTGAAAAGTTATATGATTAATATAAAGTTTGGTTAAGAGTAGAAATAACTCACCAACTCTCTAATTTATTTGTTATATTTAATTACCAAGTCATTAAACCCCTTACCATTTACCCACTAACCAACACACCTTCTAACCATTAATCCACTAACCCAAACCTTCTAAGCCCTTTAGCTTAACCATTAATCCACTAACTCAAACCTTCTAAGCCCTTTAGCTAGTTTGGTCATGACATAGCTACATTTAGTTCAATTATACTTTAATAACTTTTTGAAAACTTCTATTTACACTTGTGATATTGTGAAAAGTTACTAACCCCTAAATCTTTTCAATTTTACTTCAACTTTTAAACACATGGAGTAGCCATTCTTATTTCCATTTTAATTTTAAGCAATGCACAAGTAATACATTGTTACAAGTTTTAAATGTTTCATAATTATTTTAACTTTTCACTTTGGATTACCAACAACTATTACATTAATTTATTTGGCTCCAACAACTTTTTCTTTTTTATTTTGTTTGAAAACTTGTCCAAATCTGGTGATGAATGGTTGGATCTCTAGATTTGAGTGGCTAGGTTTATATAATCCGAGTGTCCTTAGAATTTTTCAACGAGCTAAATCAATTTATGCATTCAGAAATACAATTTAAATAACAAAAAATATAGATTTTGTCCAACTTTATATCACAAAAAACCCAAAATATAAAACTAACGCCTAAAAATAAGTCCATATTGTCAACCACAATACTAGCAATAGTTGCATGCCGTTTGATGCTCGAGTAACAAGAACTGACGCTCAGATCACGACAGACAATATGGCCAGTGATGGCAGACAAAACACTCAGAAATGCAAGCAATGATCTCCATGAAACAGTGGTGGACAAAACTATTGAAAGCATCCAAAAACTTGCTATATAATTTTAAACGTAGAGCGACATGCATTTTAAATTACAGAAAAAGAGGTAAAAATACCTGTGAGTGGGGTGATGATAGGTCTTTTCTTGTCGCGGGGATCGACCTTGAGCTTCCAGGGCGTACTTCATCCCTTCAGCCAAATCATGCACCATTAATTGGTGGTAGATGCTTATACTTGCAGGTTGCAGGCAACTGAACGAAATGTTAAATGTCGCGGACTACGTGTCCTGCTTTAGCATGAAATTCGCCTACAGATATGGGCTGTTCGATCCACTGCAAATCGATAATGCCGATCACGCTATCCCAGGTAAGGGTAAGGCAAACCAATTATTGATGGGTGAGGTATCCTCCAGAAGCTCCTCCATTAATGAGACTGACAGTAAATCAATACGATGAGATACAACACCTGAGGTCTATGATGCAAGCTGAGCAACAAGACTGGTGCATTGTCACTACCTGAATTTTCCAAAATGAGTGGACTTGTGGACAGTACAAGAATAAAACATGTCAGTGCAAGTGAATGGAAGGAACGCCAAGTGTCTAAACTTGGTATCACCCAGAAGCTGCTTCATTAATGAGACTGACAGTAACTCAATACGAGATACAACGCGTGATGGGTATGATGCAAGCTGAACAAGAAGACTGGTGCATTGTCTGAATTTTCCACAATGAGTGGAAATGTGGACAGTGCAAGCATAAAACATGTCAGTGTAAGTGAATGGATGGAAGGAATGCAAACTGCATTAATTTGGGATAAAAACATTTTAATCAATAAAATAAATTAAAGTTGGAACTGCAGATTTGAGTGGTTAAGTTTGTATAATTGGAGTGTTTTAGGGGTTTTTCAGCCCTTTGAATCTATTTATGCATTCAGAAATGCGATTTAAATAATAAAAATTAGAGATTTTGTTCAAATTTACATTACTAGATTTCGGCCAATCCTGTCAAAAAACCCAAAAGGTAGAACGTCTAGCAAACCCCTATAAATATATATATATGTTACAACTTTATTTATATATTTTACTTTTTGAATTTTTTCACCTATGAGGAAAATAGATTTTGATGAAATCATTATTTTTTATTTATTTATTTAAATTGCATTTTTGAATGCATAAATGGATTCAACGCCCTGAAAAATCTTCAAAACACTTAAATAAATTATTTTGCAAAATTTTTGACAAAATTAATTAGAAAATATGCCAATAAAAATACAAAAATCAAACATTTAAACTAAGCTTATAGATTATATATAGTTATCATAGGTAGCTTGGCCAATGACCAACGGTTATGGGTCAATTATATTCAATTTCTTTGAATGTTGCATGAGTTTAGATATGCATTTGAATTCAAATTGGATGGTGCAAGCTCACCTCACCCAACATTCAATGTTGGATAATAAGATGGATAATGTTAGTTGTTTTGTATTAAGTGTTATCCAATTTTATGTAATATTTTAATATTTTCTTTAAAAAATCAAATTTTAATTTTTTCTCAAAATAATATATATATATATATATATATATATATTAAAAATTACAAATTCATTATTCAAAATATATAATTAAAATTGTGATTTATTAATTTTATAATATAATTCATAACCTTCTGCCAACATTTAAAAATGATCAACCACATATGTTTTTACCACATTTCAAACATTTTAAAGCATACCATATATCAAACTCAAACCATTTCCAAAACAATCACATTTTATATATATATATACCCTATGTCATGTTGAACACAAAGAATTATACATCAACTCATCATTAAAATATTTTAACTATGATGTACACATCAACTCATCATTAAAATATTTTAACTATTTAACTATGATGATTTTTTTTTAACTTTCAGTTGAACACAAAGAATTATATAACAACACCATGATTTTTTGACATGATTTTTTGACTTTAAATGTTATGTGCTAATTCCATGTTAAAGCATAGAAGGAAATTGTCTTGAAAGCACTTATTAACATGATATTTTTTTAAAAATTTAAAAATTTTAATTTTTTTTTTATATAATTGATATAAAAATATTTTACTTAAAGTGGACATTGAAATAATTTTTTTTTCTTATTTTTTTTTTATATGTCATGTGTCAACTCTATGTTGAACATGGAAGGAAGGAACTACACATATCCCCCATAAAACAATAAACAAACCTATGAACAAGTGGCTTAATAAATTTTTATCATTCATTTCTTTTAACAGTGGTTTTATATCAATGTTATATTTATGGTTATCACAAATTTATTGTGGGTCCAGAATATAACTAATTGACAATACTAGGAAAATATTGAAAAAAAACTTAAAAAAAATATTTTTTCAATTTATTAAACCTCTAGAAAAACAACAACATCAAATAAACACATTATTACATAAATACCAAAATACAACTGATATATAAGATGTCAAATAGTACATCATACATCGATACTAAAATATGATATATGTCATGAGTCATAAGAACCATAATTTCTAATTATAATGATAATTTCAAAACCTCAAATTATTACAATAAATACAAACATATATCACCATGTCTGATTTTGATGATATTGTCGTGATAATAACAATATTATCATGATAAAGTGTAACACTTTTTTATATTGTTGATAATTTTAATTTGATAACTTATTTGTCTTTTATCTTTTTTCTAGCACCTTTTTACATCTCACCAATCTATAGGGTTTCTTGTGTCATTTTGTGTGCATTGTTTTCTTTATTTTTATTTGTTTCTTTATTTTTATTTGTGTGCTCTTGTGTTTTATTATTTTCCTCTATGATTATTTATTATGAGATAATGAGCCCTCAAACCACTCTCATTTCCAACGAGCTTTTGATTAAGATTAAGTAAAATTTTTAATAGAGATCATAGTCCCCTAAAGTTGAAGTTCCATTTATGGAGAAACTTTGTGCCAAGGTTTTAGCCTTTTTTGAATGGACCCAAAGTCTTAAAAATTTCAACAAACAAGTGAATTGATTAGAACTATAATTAACTATAACCTTAATGTTTCATTTGGTCTCCTCCTATTCAAGAGGCTGTGAGTTCAAAACTTCCCATTTTCTATCACCAATACCTTCAACACCATTGGGGGGCTTGTGGTCTACTTCAGGGCTACTATGGTGGGTCTCAGTTTGGGTGACAAGTATAGAGGTAATGCCCCCCCAAGTGGAAACCAACAGGTTATTTATAATCACCAAAGGGCCCAAGCAAAGTGATTATAGAGGTGAACTGTGACTTGTGTAAAATTACAATATGATTGTGGAAAATGAGACACTTTGAATGCCCCTTATCAAGCTCCATGGTTGATTTTCTCTACTTATCTTAGTGTATGTCATCTTTTGACACAATTATGTATCGAATCTGCTTCGTCCATGTCATCTACTCTCTACTATTTGCCTTCATTTTTTCTTTCTCTCACTTGTCTTCAAGCATGTCATCTTGTGTGTTGAATCTATTTAGTCCATATCTCTAGCATTGTTGCATATGGAAAATTACATTATGATGTGCCCATGACAATCCTTTCTAACCTTCATCCTATTCCTTGGGTTACTTTCTTTAAATGGAAGCGAAAAGGAAAATGGAAACAATGGGAACATTTGGTGTGCTCTCTATCCCCCTCTCTTAACTCTCAACAACTCTATCCTCTTGTCGAACTCTCTATTGATCTATTTCCTTGACTTGACTTCCTTTCATATTATCTACCCTAACTAATAATTTAACATGTGGGCTCTTCAATTCTCCAATCCCGTGATTCTTGTTTTCCTCTTCATCTTCTTCTGTTGCCTCCAATTCCACATCTAGTCAATGACTTTCTGTGTTGTTTTCTTTGTGCCAATCCACATGGTCTCTTATGTTTTTTTGCGTGCATTGTTTTCTTTATCTTTATTCTACGTGCTCTTGTGCTCTACTGTTTTCTTCTATGCTTACTTACTATGGAATAAGGGGCCCTCAACCACCCACATTTCCTACAAGTTTATTTTATTGAAATCTAGTACAAAGATTGATGGAAATCATAGTTCCTCCAAAATTGAAGTTCCATCCATGGAGGAATTGTGCACCAAGGTTTTGATCCTCTGTGAATGAACCCACATCCTTCAAATCCCAATAAACAAGTGACTCAAATCCCAATAAATAAATGACTTGATTGGAACTATAACTTTGATGTTTTATTTAACCTCTTTCAAATCCCAATAAACAAGTGACTCTATTGAAACTATAACTTTGATGTTTTATTCAACCTCCTTCAAATCCCAATAAACAAGTGATTGGATTGGAATTATAAATTTGATGTTTCATTCAACCTCTTTCAAATCCCAATAAACAAGTGAGATTGAAATTATAAATTTGATGTTTCATTCAACCTCTTTCAAATCCCAATAAACAAATGACTCGATTGGAACTATAACTTTGATGTTTTATTCAACCTCCAAATCCCAATAAACAAGTGATTGGATTGGAATTATAACTTTGATGTTTTATTCAACCTTCTTCAATGCCAAAAATTTGGGAGGTTGCAAGTTCAAAACCTCCAATTAGCTACGGCCAATACCTTGGGTACCATTGGGGCTTTGCCGTCTACTTCAAGGCTTCAATGCTATGGGTGACAAGTACACAAATAATGATCCCCCTCAGTAACAATAGATGGTTATATATAACTCTAAAAAAAGGACCAACACGGTTGTAAAGGCCAATTATGATGGGTCAAATTAATGACATTTTGAATGCCCCTTATCAATCTCTATGATTGCTTTGCTATGCTTATCTCAATATATGTCATCGTTCTAGACGGTTATATATTTCTTATCAATCTCGATGATTTTTACTCTGGTTATCTCAATATATGTCATATTCCTCTACAATTGTGTTTTGAATCCGCCTTGTCCACGTCTTCTACGCTCCACTATTTTCCTTCATTTTTAATCTCTCACTAATCTTCAAGCATGCCATCCTATGTGTTGAATCTTCCTAGTCCATAACTCTATCGCATTATTATGAATGACACTCTTCAAACTATGCATTGTTGCTTATAGACAATTTCATTTATGATGTGCCCATGGCGATCCTTTCTAACTTTCGTCCTATTCCTTCTCGGGTGCAATTTCTACGTGTGGTTGCATATGGACAATTACATTATGATGTGACCATGACAATTCCTTCAAACCTTCGTCCTATTCCCTCTGTGGTGTACTTTGTTCAAAGGGAAGTGGAAAGAAATATGGAAAGCGTTGGGAACATTTAGTGTGAGATCCAAGGATCAACCTGTATCATGAACGATCTGCATATTAACAGATAATAATATATGTTAATTGAATGAATAATTATAAGGGGAGAGTCTTCATTTATAGGAATGAAGAGACCTAAAAAATAGCTAAGAATAATTGTTTAGTTGGGAGCCTATGTAAGCTTACATGATGGATGTGTTGGAAAACATTAATGCCAACACCCCCTATAAGTGAAGCGTAGGGAGAAAAAAAGGATGGGTCTCGACAACAAGGCTTGATGAGGTACCCATGTACAAACTCTCATAAACGAAGAAAAAGAGAAAAACTCGTAGGACAAAACTCCTCTCCAAAAGACATAAAAATGCGAGTGTTGAAAATGGTGTTGGAGCTGAAACTGAAGAAGATCCAACAAAGATGCATTGAAAAGAAAGAGCATAAGGCCTGTAGAGGTTGAAATCTCCAATCATGAAGTATGACCAAAAATATGAAGAAGAGGGCCAAGTAACCTCAAAGAACATGGTTGAATTCTGATGCGGAAGAGGTTTGGTTGCAGAGGCACAAGAATGACAAACATCGACAACCACCACATAAGTGCTTCAGAAAACAAGTGCTGCTGAAGAACTAGAACAAAGAATTTGAACAAAAGAAAACACCATCAACCATCAAAAGATCAATGAGGCTTGTGGACGATGTAAACTCCAAACAGGAAGTATGACCAAACTCTAAAGATGGTCAGTTAACCCCACACTATCAATGCCATAAAAGATCCATGTGGAAAGATTTCTCAAGCAAAGATACCGATCCTATGAAATGAGTCTTGACTCAGAAAGTGAGATGAGGTACTCATGTACAGTCGACAAAAACATCATAAAATGAGTGTTCTTATGGATGCCAATCCATCTCACCAGAGTGCATGGGTCACTAGCTGCTGCAACTACCGAGTCAAAGTAGGAATGGTGCTCGATACGAGGCTCACTCTTAAAAATAGTTGGTGTCGAACAAAAATGGTGAAGCATGAAGAATCACCCAAGGAATCATTGCACAACATCTCCCCACACTGTTGAACTGAGTGGAAAAGAGTGTAACATCCCCCAGGCCAATTGAGAGACATTACTATGTAGAATATTCATAAAAATGAATTTTTCTACTAACTAATTGATTTCCTGTAGCTTCAAGCTATAAATTAAAAACTAGATTTAGCTATTGTTCTCTACCATTAAATTGATGCATCTACAACATACTAAAATAAACATGAATGCAATTTAATAATTCAACACAACAACATATAAATCATTCTTAAATACACAGAGTTTATGCACAACAATTTAACTCATAAATATAATACATCAACAAGATAAAACACTTACCTTTCAAAAATAGATGTGTAACTCTCTGCTTGGTACAAACGTTCCACCTAACCATAGACCTGTTGCTCCAAATATCAACAACAAACCACCCCCGAACTGAGGCTAGTAATCCACAAAAGAGGGTGGTCTTTCATTGTCCACTCACAACTCATAAACTCACAACCCACTGATATTCTCCTACAACTATCCTTATTTTCCACCAACTCTCTTCCTCTTGACCTGCCCAACCCAAGGAATGTACCCCTTCACTAATCTCAGTCCCTTGGGTGTCCCATTCATTTATGAGGGTCTCTCTCGCACATATAGATAGGAATCGCTCAGCTCAGAACTCAAGGGAATTCACTGCTAGGAAAAACTACCGAAAACAAAAACAAACACTTGTTGTTTTAGTGCAACTCACTTAGGAGTTCACTCTTTAGATCTAACAACTCGACTCTTCAATATTCAGCTCCAAAACGCTCCAGGTAAGCTCCAACATGCTCTATAATTCTCCCTACACGGATGCACAAGCTTCAAGTTGTCTTTCTTTCTCTCTACTTGGTCCTCATGCCCAAAAAATGAATGTGTAAAATTGCTATAGCGGATTTTCCTCTCTTTGGCTTACTTGCTTGACTCACACACTTCCCCAAAATGATTGTACTCAACCCCCATGTTCCCAATAACTTTAGGATGTGACTACTCATACCCACCCTCTTACATGTATTCAATGATTGGCTTTGAGAACACTCAATTGGAAATTAGAAGGTTCATATACCAATAACAAATTTAGGAAAAAGGGTTGAATTAATATACATGGGTAATTCCCCCTTGGACCCCTCTTGGCCATTATCCTAGACACTCCCCCCTCTTGTGGATTAATTCATCCCCCATCTCTGTCCATGACCCCTTAGCAGATGCCATCACATTTTTATTATTAAAACATATAAATACAATTCACATATTACATCGCTTGGTTGTAACCACATATTATATCTACATTAAACATTAATTAAACCAAGGATTATAGTGGGGATATTACATTCCCTTTCCCCTACAATTGTGCGTTGTCCTCGGTGCACACTACGCTGATTTACATATATGCAAATTTACATCACAATACTTAGAAATACAATTTTGCAGTTTAACAACTCCAACATCAGTTCCAACCATAATCTCTTGTTCCTCTCAACTCGCTAACCCAAGGAATGCACCATTCATTTATCAGGGCTAACCCAATGGATGTACCATCCATTTACCAGGGCTAACCCAATCAATGAGCCATTCTTTTATCAAGGCCTCTAGTGCAATTGGCTAGGACTCTAAGATGTGGTTCCAGAACTCTAGCTGCTCAAAATGGAGTTCTGAATTTTGTTTTTTTCAAAATTGTAAAAAATTTGCAGGTATTCTTCCTGCATGTTTTATTCATGCTCCCATGTAACATATTTAGGACTGTAGTAGGTCCATTGAACCTTTAATAGCCCTATGGATTTGTTCCTGAGAACTTTGACTTTCCAATTTAGGATGCGTATTGGTTCCACCCGAAAATCCCATTCGTACTCCACCTGGATCACATTCCAATCAATTATGTGGTTAGGGTCAGAAACATATTTATTTAATAATGATACATGAAATACATTATGCACTCTCATGGATGCAGGTAATGCTAACATGTCTATATTTTCTAATATTTCAAAAGGCCCACAATATCTCACCCTATCTTTTCTAATATTTCAAAAGGCCCACAATATCTCGCTGCCAACTTTGGGAAACTTCCTAATCTTAGTGAACTTCTCTTTTCCTTCACTTTTAAAAACACACGTTCTCCCACTTTAAAATATCTAAACACTTTATTTTTGTTTGCATAACTCTTCTGCCTATCCTGGGAAGCCTTTAAATTATACTTAATCTTTACCATTTGTTCTTCCATTTTCTTTAACAAATATGGCCCAACAATTGCTCCGTCTGTTGGATTATCTCAACTTACTCATATGTTACACTTTTTTCCATACAATGCTTCAAATGGAATCATTTTTAATGAGGCTTGATACCCATTATTGTAAGAAAATTCAACTAAATGAATACAATCTTCCCACTTTGATGGTTGGTCGATCACATACATTCAAATCATGTTCTCAATTATTCTGTTAGTCCTCTTTGTTTTTCCATCTGAATTGGGATGATACACTATACCAAGGTTTAGATTTGTCCCAAATCCCTTGAACAAACCTTTCCAAAAATTTGAAGTAAACTTTGGATATCTGTCTGAAACTATTTCCTTGGGCACTCCATGTAGTGTGACAACTTCTTTCATGTAGATTTATGGAATATTTGTTTCCTTGTGTCTTGTCTTTACTGGAATGAAACGCGCTTCCTTAGTCAATTTATCCACCACCACCATGATGAAATCATGTTGTTTCACTATTTTTGGAATCTTAGTAATAAAATCAACTTTAATAACTTCCCACTTCCATTCTGGAATGGGAAATGGCTGCAACAACTTTGCTGGATGCCTATGCCCAATCTTCACTTTCTGGCATTCTATACATATGGATATGTAATAAGCCACTTCCTTCTTCATTCCTGGCCAAAATTATTGGCTTTTTATAGTTGCAATCATCTTCTGATATCTTGTGTTCCTTGCATATGACACATTGTGCATTTCCTTAAGCATTGCATTTTTCTTCTCTTTGGAATTTGACACATATACCTTTCCTTTGTACGTGAAAATCCCATCTTCTTTCAACTCATAATAATTAATTTTCTACTGAAAATTACCTTGTTGTAATGTTTCTTTTACCTTTACATACTGCTGATATGAATTTGCTACTGCAATGATTTGATCTCTCAGATTAGTCCTATACACGTTGATGGATGCAACATGCACTTCATGAGCTCTCCTGCTGAGTGCATCAACCACTTTATTTTCCTTGCCCTTTATATGCTTAATTTCAAAGTCATACTCACTTAGAAATTCTAGCCATCTAGTTTGTCTGGAATTTAATGTTGGTTGTCCAAACAAATTCTTTAGACCACAATGGTTTGTCCTTAACTCAAATTTCTTCCCCATAAGGTAATGTATCCACATTTTTAATGCAGGTACAATTGTTGCTAACTCTAGATTGTGGGTAGCATAATTCTTATCATGTTCTTTTAATTTTCTAGACTCATAGCATACCACATGATCCTTTGATTGAGAACTCCATCGAGTCTTTCTTTGCATGCATTAGTGCACACAACAAAATATTCATCCAAATTTGCAATATTCAATATTGGTGCACTTGTCAAGAAGTCTTTCAGCTGTTGGAAGCTTTTTCACATTTGGAAGTCCATTCAAATTTCACTCCATTCTTTTACAAATAAGTAATTGGGCTTGCAATATTTGAAAACCCTTTTATAAATCTTTTTTAATAATCGGAAAGACACATAAATGATCTAACCTTTGTCACATTATTTTGCATTGGCCATCCTTTAATGGCCTCTATCTTCTTAGGATCAACTTTTATCCCCTCTGTTGAAATAATATGACCCAAGTAGTGGAACTTCTTTTGGTAAAAGATGCACTTACTTAGCTTAGCATACAATTTATGTTCTCTCAAAACTTTCAACACCATTCTTAAATGTTTCTCATGTTCCTCTTCCGATTTAGAGTACACAAGTATATCATCTAGGAACACAATTACAAACTTGTCGAGGTACTCTATGAACACTCCATTCATTAGGCACATAAAAAATGTTGGGGCATTTGGTAATCCAAATGACACTACCGTGAATTCATAATGCTCGTATCTTGTCCTGAATGTTGTCTTGTTGATGTATTCTTCCTTTATCCTCACTTGATGATATATCAATCTCGATTTAATATTGGAAAATATTCTTGCACCTTTCAGTTGATCAAACAAATAATCAATTCTTAGAAAACGATATGTTTTCTTTATTGTTACCTTATTCAGCTATCGAAAATCAATACACAGCCTTAAGGTTCCATCTTTCTTCTTCACAAAAATAATTGGGGCTCCCCAAGGTGACCCACTTGGGCGTATATACCCCTTTCTTAATAATTCTTCAAGCTGCATCTACAAGTCCTTCAAATCTGGTGTGGCCATTCTGTAAGGTGTCTTGGACATTGGGGTAGCTCATGGCACCAAGTCAATAGAGAAATCAATGTCTCTCTTCGGTGGAAATCCAAATATTTATCTAAAAACATCTTCGAAATACCTTAAGACCAGATGATCTTCAATTCTTTCCACTTTATCTTTGAATGCCTCTTCCACATGGGATGCAAAAATCTGACATCCCTTCCTAAAACTCTTCTTCAACTGCATAGCTGTAATCTCTCTAACAACCACAACTCTCACAATGCCTTGAATCTCACCTTGCTTCCCTTCTTCATTAAGACATGTGATTGTGTTGTTGTAACAGTTTAGGACAACATGGTGTTTTTCCAACCAATCCATGTCAATTAGAAAACCGTATGAACCCAATGGTATGATGTTTACATCTACCTTTGTGTTGAGTCCATTCATGTATATCAGATAATATTGAACAAACTCATTGATCTTTCTCTTAGCTCACATGGATAACTGAACTAACCTAGATTTCTTATGCTTCTTTTCAAGTGAAATATTTCAACAATGTTAGAATTTATGTAACTTTGGCTAGCTCCAGAATCAATTAAAATTGTTATGGGATAATTTTCAATCTTACCTTCCACTTCAATCATGGGGGATTGATATTAAACTTGCTTATTTCCCAAGGATGAATAAATCCTTGGCATGTTTCCCCCCATGTCTTCCACTATTTCAGCCTCCTGGATGTTGTGGACAATCCTCATTCTTTCTCCTTTATGAGGGAAGTCCCTATATAAGTGATTTCCCTCACATCCCCAACATTTTACGGGTTACTTCTGTGAACTTTTCCCAAATGAATATGTAGTCTTGTGATCATTTTGGGATAACTGTCCTTGTTGATTTTCTTGGGTGCTATTCTTGAAAAAGGGTGGCTTAAAAAATTTCTTCCTTTGATCCCTTTTCCCTTTCATCTTGTCATTCCAAGCCTTTTGGAAAACTGGCCTTCCTCTGCTTTTCTCATAAATATGCCTTTCTCTCTTTATGGTTTCCTCCAAGGTATCAATGTTATCATACTGTATCTTGTCACAATATAAGGAGGGTAACCCACTTAGAAACCTTTGGGTTTTGACTTTTTCATCCTTTATGAAGTCAACATACTTCAACAATTCAAAGAACCAGTTCTCATATTCATCCATTATCATGCTTCCCAACTTGAGTTTGAAAAGATCTTCCATCTTCCTTTCATAATAATGATTGGAAAACTATTTATTTTCAAAATATCCTTTGAACTACCTCCATGGGATCCTCTTCTAATCAAGGTTCTTGGATTTCTTAAGTTAATCCCACCACATGGTTTCCTTTCCTCACAAGTGGTAGGTTGCAATTCTAGCTTCTACCTGAGAGGGGTAATCATGCAACTAGAAATATTTATTCATTTCCAACAACCAGACCTCGACCTCTTCTCCTTTCATATTCTCACCATGGAAAGTTGGTGGCTTGATTTTTCAGAGTTCGCCTTGTAATATGTCTTCCTCATGACTTCTTCTCTGTCTCCTAACATGAGACACACTTGGGATTCTCCCTGGCCTTGAAATTGCATGAGTTCTTCTGGTGGAATACTTTGGAGAATGACGGAACCTTCTCATGCTTCTTGAATTCCTATCATTCCCATGATCATCCCTTTTGCTATGGGATCTAGATGCAGTGACTTGTCTAGCACTAGATCCTTTCTTAGTGCCAGAGTCCTTGTTATATTTCTTATGAAACATATTCAAGATCTGAAATATCTCCTCCCAAGCCTTCATAATCCTTTAATTATTATCTCTATATCTCTAGACTTCCCTATGCAATCTTCTCATAGTGATGAGCTCATGCTTGTCCCTTCTTCCATCTGAATCTGTCTCAGCATTACCCATGCTGACATGTAGACCTATGATCTCTTCCTCATGGCTATATGAACCATGAGTATCATCCATAACTTCAGTCCTCATATAACAACCAATTTTCTTTCCTGTACCTCTAATTCTGCAAGAAATGTGCATGTAATAATTATTGTTTGAACATGCTTGACATAAAAAATTTCATAAATTAGAATACATGTCATTATTTATCCCAATTTATGAAGGACACAATGCACCAAATAAAAATCCGATTCTAACATGCATTCCTCTCTGAAACATCTTTCCAACGACTTTACCTATGCCTCAATTTGAGTTATGAGTGAAAAGTTACAACACCCACATGCTGCAATTTTCCACTCATTTACTGCTACAAAAGTCTCTTTATTAATTTATGGAAATTTTAATTAACTATTTCCAATTTATGGGTTGAAATTTGTCTTCCACTCCTCAATACCTTTCCAATGACTATTCGTTTTCTCAAAAATGATTTCTGAGATGAAAGTTATGGTCCCGAGAAGTTTTCACGGTTTTAACCAATTTATCCTTGTATGCTACATGCGACTTCTTTTTATTCCTGCACATTTTTACATATCCAGATCGTAGATATGGCTCCACGATTTTTTTATGTGGATCATAATATTTCCATAGACTACTCCTGAGCCCCAAATGGACTTATGAGCATGGAGTTATGCGCTATGGAAGTGAATTTATGCCAACATTTTTCCCTTACTCTTTTGGCTGTAACTTTCTCATATGAGCTCTATTTTGCGAACAATTTAGCTCAATGGACAGGTCTCTCCGAGATATTTGATTTGATTTGTAGATATTGAGTGTACCTTGATACACTATGTTCTCATGGGTTTTGATTTTCTAAAAATCTTGTTTAGGGCCTCAAAATTTCCCAAGTTAATGAACTTCAAAAACCACAATTTTTCGCATAAAATTAACTGTTTTATTGTGTCAACAACCCTTAAATATGAGTCATCGATCTCAAATCACGTGGAATTATCAATAGTTAATCTGATAAAAAATTCGTAGGCCCAAAAAAGAATTTTATCATTGATCACCAAACCAAAGCAATCTGGACTGTTGATCCAAGCTCTAAATTTCCAAAACTGCCGACTCGACCTTCGACCATCGACTCATTCTCTTGGAAACTGATCTACAACAAATTTTTAGAATACACAACCCGACCATCGACCATAAGAAGTCGACGATCCCTTATTGGTGGATGAAATCCTCACCATTTCGTCCGACCTGACCATCGGTCGTCGACCATTTCATGGCTGACGTGACAACTGCTGATGTGGCATGGAACATGGATGTTGACGTGGCATGACATGTCATCATGAGGTATCAACTTGGATGAAATGGAATGACATGCAGATGTTAACATGGCATGACATGTGGATGTTGATGTGGCATGACACGTCATTACCCTCTTCCCTTCATCGACCATCGACCATTTCTCCTGGACGACCTGATCACGTCATCAAATCGGTCGATGCCCGACCATGGACCCATCAACCATTTCCTTTGCACATTAGAAAAAAATTCATTGAATTCAGTCGATGCCCGACCATCGACCATTTCTCTTGCACGTTCCAAAACACTCTGTCAAATTTGGTCGACACTCGACCATCGACCCATTGGCCACTTCCTTTGATAGGACCAACTCTTTGCCACTTCATCCGACCCAACCATCGGTTGTTGGTCCTCCCTCTTGGAGATTTCTCAATACTTATAATTTTCGACAAAAACCCAGGTGAATCTAAGTTGTCATTCTTCAATCCAAGATGATATTGATCGTCGATAGACTCCCTTCTTCCAACCTTCGAAACTAATATAAACTGTCAATTTTCTTCCTATGAAAAATGTCGAAAATAGATCTTGACTTTTGAGTAAAATGATGAAAACAGATCCTGGTTATTGAGTAAAATGATGAAAACAGATCCTGGTTGTTGATTTATGCAACCTTTCAATCAACTGAAACTGTATGAATTTTTAAATTTATTCAAGTGAATCTCGATTGTTGATCTCGAGATCAACCATGATCTCGGCCATCGATTCACTGAACTCTGTAAAACACTACAAAAACCATTAAAAAATGAAACTTGACCATTCTATGTCGCATTCATCTTTGCAACTTTCATATTCACGCCTCAGATTATCTCTTCGACTGCCCTGAGGCACTCAGACTTGAAATTTATGCATGAATTTGGGGATTTTTCTCTATCTTCTCTGTTTTTCCTGAAATTTACACAGACCGAAGTCTGCAATAACGAATTACTTATTTCACACCCATTCTTGGACCATTCAATCCCAGTGTGTGAACTAGAGGCTTTGATACCATATTGTAACGTCCCCCAACCCAATTGAGGGACATTACGGTGCATAATTCTAATAAAAACCAAAATTTTCTCTAACAAATTAATTTTATGTGGCTTCAAGATATTAATTAAAAACCATATTTAGCTACTATTCGCTACCATTAAATTGATGCATATACAACATACTAAAATAGACATGAATGCATCTTAATAATTCAACACAACAACATATAAATCATTCTTAAATACACATAGTTCATGCACAACAATTTAACTCACAAATACAACACATCAATGAGATAAAATCCTTATCTTTCAAAATAGATGTCCAACTAGCTACTTGGGATGTATGTTCCACCCAACCATAAAACTATTGCTCCAAATCTCAACAAAAAATCACCCCGAGCTAAGACTAGTAGTCCACAAAAGAGGGTGGTCTCTCACTATCCACTCATAACTCATAAACTCACAACCCAATGATATTCTCCTACAACTATCCCAATTTTCCACCAAATCTCTTCATATTGACCTGCCCAAACCAATGAATGTACCCCTTCATTGATCTCATTCCCTCGGGTGCCCCATTTTTTTATTAGGGTCTCTCTGACATAGGTAGCTAGGAATCTCTTAGCTGGGAAATCAAGGGAATTCACTACTAGGAAAAAATATCAGTGACAACAACAAACACTTGTTTTTTTAGTTCAACTCACTCAGGAGTTAACTCTTCAGGCCCAACAACCTGGCTCTTCAATCTTCAGCTCTAAAATTCTCTAGGTATGCTCTAGCATGATCTGGAATTCTCCCTCCATGGATGTACTAGCTCCAATATCTCTTCCTTGCTCTCTACTTGCTCCTCATGCCCAAAACTTGAATGTGTAAAATTGTTGTAGCTATCCATATGAATTTTCCTCTCTTTAGATTAATTGCTTGAATCATGCACTTCCCAAAACTTATTGTACTCAACCCCTATGTGCCCAATAACTATGGGATGTGACTACTCACACCCACCCTCTTACATGTATTCAATGATTCACTTTGGGAACACTCAATCATGAATTAGAAGGTTCATATACCAATAGAAAATTTAAGAAAAAGGGTTGAATTAATATACATGGGTAATTCCCCCTTGGACATCTCTTGGCCATTATCCTTGACATTCCCCTCTTTTGTATTAATTCATCCTCCATCTCTTTCCATGTCCCTTTAGCAGCTGATATCACAATTTTATTATTGAAACATAGAAATACAATTCACATATTACATCGCTTGGTCGTAGCCACATATTATATGTACATTAAGCATTAATTAAACTGGAGATTATAGTGGGAATATTACAAAGAGGATGGAAATGGATGTCCCAACTGATGACTAAAGTATGGAGTACGAGTTAAAGGTGGAAAATATGAAAAACAACCTAAGCAAGAAACACTCCAAAGTGGCAAGCTCCAAGAGACAATGAAACAAGGCAGTACATGGAGACAAATACCTAGTTACACTTCTAAAACTATCTACATGAGTGGCACATAATCCACTACTCAAAGGTGCAGAATGATAGATACCATAAATATCCATCATGAACAACAATCCTCGATATGTGTCATGACAATCAAGGCCATGTTAGGTACCCATTTGCAATAGAGTAATCAACATCTCTTAATTTATCTAGCCCATGAGAAAAAACAAGAATCTCAAAAAAGCATTAGATATGGCATGCAACCAATCATTGGAAGGAGAGTGAAATGATCTTTTCAACGCCTCAAACAAAACATAAAATGGAAGCTTCATTGGATATTTAAGGAAAAAACTCTGCCAATAACCTCCAAAATATAATAAATTAGATAACAAAAATCAATATGCCCACGACCTCCATAAAAAAAACCCACTCATGCATATTGTCAACAACATTAAAAAAATGGAAGCTTCATAAAATGGAAGCTTCATTGGATATTTAAGGAAAAAACTCTGCCAATAACCTCCAAAATATAATAAATTGGATAACAAAAATCAATATGCCCATGACCTCCATAAAAAAAACCCACTCATGCATAAAAAACCTACTCCAAGGTATTGGTGGCTAGCTGGCGATAGAACATTCCAACCCAAAAAAGGTCAGAAAGGAATTTGACCATCCCTACTTTAGAAATCACATCCACAAAACTATATTGGATTAGTTTAGGGCCTTCAATAATAATTTCCAGGGGAAGGAAGATCCCCAAGAATAATAACAAACAGATCCAAGAACAAACAAATCCGAGATCCAACAAACAAATTTGAGATTCAACAAATAGATTCAAGATCCAACAAAGTGAGAAATGCGATCCGAGATCATGCCTTTGAATTCAATATCTAGCACATGTAGAATCCCTTGTTGGGTTGTTATATTATTTTCAGTGAAAGTCTAGTTGAGGTGGATCGACTGACAGTTGAAGTCGAAGGAATTGAAAACAAGATGAAGTTAAAGGTAGTTTGACTGGGTAAAGTTGAAGTCAAATTTGAAGGAATTGAAAACAATTCAAAGGTCAAGGTGGTTTGATTGGGTAAATTCAAATTCGAAGAGGTCAACCAACAAGAGGTCAACAGACGAGCATGTGGAAACTAACTGAAGACCGAATGAAGGTCGATTGGTAGTCGAATGGTAATCCGACTTGGTAGTTGACTGTAACAGAATATCGAGATTCACGGTATTTTTAGCCAATGATATGCATGGATCTGTAACCTTCTTTGGGCACCTTTTCTTTAGGTTTTTCCTTACTATAAAGCCTATAGTAGGCATGTTGTAATGTTGTAAAAAGGTGAATGGATAATCACCAATCAATACTCATAGAGGTTGCTGGTCATGCAGATGTAAGCCAAATTGTCTACATGTTTGTTCTTGTGTAAAGAAAGAAGGTATGATGTCGATTGTGTCTTAGGTGTGGACCAAGGTTAGGCATGTAACCTTTTATTCTAAATGAATAAGACAACAAGAGAACATAATTCTTAAGGAATATTGGTTTTTTTGGTTTGGGTTTCTAGGGTAAAATCTTTGTGTACTATGTGTTTTCTTTGTCATTTACTTTCTTGTTTAAATATTTCTTCCTCTCTTCTCCTAGGTTTAGCATGGAAGTGTTCCTCGTTTCTTAACATGTGGTATCAGATCTTGGTTTAACAACCTTGGATCTGAGCTAAACCCTAGGTTCAGTAAGAGTGATAAGTCATAAATATTTAAATATTGTGTTTAAAGAATGGCGAGCAACTCGAGAATAGAGATCGAAAAATTCAATCGCCATAATTTTGAGCTTTGGAAGCTTAAAATTGAAGATCTCCTTGTAGATTGAGAACAATGGGCAATAATCTTTCCAGGTACCATTCCGATAAGTATGTCGATGGAAGAATGGGAGAAATTCGAGAGAAAGGCAAGGAGTACGATTCGAATTTGTCTTGCAAATTCAGTACTGTTGAATGTCTTAGGTGAATATTCAACCAAGAAACTATGGGACAAGTTGGGGAGATTGTACCAATCAAAATCCATGGTAAATAAGTTGTTTCTCAGAAATAAACTGTAAATTCTTAGGATGAGTGAGGGTAGTTCGGTGACTGAGAATTTAAATGCATTTAATACCATTTTAAGATAGTTATCTTCAGTGGATATTAAAAGCAGTGAGGAGGAGAAATGTGTTAGCCTATTATGTTCTTTGCTATACTCCTAGAATATCTTAGTCGTGGCTATAGGGATTAATACAACCACATTAGTTCTATAAGACATGGTTTCATCTCTACTGTTAGAATAAATGAGAAGGAAGAACATGGAAGGATCGACCAAATATGCATTAGTGGTGAGAGGTCAATCGGTTGACAGAGATAAAGGAAAATTCTCCAGTAGAAAGTCTAAGTCGAAGGGTAGATCTAAATACCCTGTTCAGTCGAAGAGAATATGCTAGAAATGAGGTAAATATGGGAATTAAAAAAGGGACTGAAAGTCGAAGGAAATGGAAGTCAGTACAGGATCCGACGAGAAGAAATTGACTGAGAGAAAGACAAATCTAGATAAGGGAGGCGATGTGTACCTGGCATCGATTATTACACAGTCGAATCAATATGTTTGGTTGATTGACTCAGGAGAATCCTATCATATGAAACCACATGGAGAATGGTTTTGTGAATATGAATAATATGAAGGAGGAAATGTGTTCTTGGGGGATGAATCAACAACCAAAATTGTCAGATGAGGAAGAGTTCGACTAATACTGCAGGATGGGAGGAGTAGAACCCTTCTAGGTGTGCTACACATTCTAGGTTTGGAAAGAAACCTGATATCTGCCAACAAGATGAGTGATGCATGGGTGCACACTCTATTTCAAAAGGATTTGTGCAATATGGTCAGAGGTGTGATGGTATTAATGAAATGAATTTGGATTGGAACCCTATAAAATTTATTAGGGAGTGTCGACTTGACTAGATGAAACAACATCATTGTTCCTAAATTCAACTCGACTTCGACTTGACTCGACTCAACTTAGGCTGAGTTAATTTAAACTGACTCGACAAGTCATCATAAAGTTGACCCGACCATGCTATGGCACGAGAGGATGGGACATATTGGAGAAAAAGGACTTCGAGCTATGCATAAAAACGGTATGGTCAAATATTTTCCTGAATGTAATTTAGAAGTCAAATTTTGTGAACATTGTATATATGGAAAACAAAGTCGGGTGAGGTTCCCATCTGAACCGACAAGGGAAACAAAGATTCTAGAGTTGGTTCATAGTGATGTGTTTGGCCCTGTTTTAGTGCCTTCACTTGGTGGATCGCTGTACTATGTCTTTTTCATAGATGGTTTTTTCAGGAAAACATGGATATATTTCATGAGGAAGAAAGCATAGGTTTTCGATAAATTCAAAGAGTTTAAATATCTTGTATAAAACCAAAGAGATAAGAAGATTAAGGTGTTGAGAAATGACAATGGTGGTGGATTCTGTGGAAAATAATTTTTGATCATTTCTATAAGCAGTGTGGCATAGCATGCCAAAATACCACACCCTATACCCCAAAAACAAATGGAGTTGCTGAGAGAATGAACATAACATTGATGGACAAGGCAAGGAGAATGCTCAGTGGTGTTGGGCTCGCACAAGAATTCTAGGCGAAGTTATTCGACACTACAAAATATCTATTGAATATGTCTCCTTCGTCGATGTTATTCGACATGACTCCACATGAGGTATGGTCTGGCAATAATCCTTTGGTTTCACATCTCAAAGTATTTGACTGTGATGCATTTGTGCATGTTCCCAAGGAAAAGAGGAGCAAGTTGGGAAAAAAGGAAGTCAAGTGTATTTTTATTGGATACAAAGAAGGAATGAAAGGATAGCTTTGAGATCCTATATTAAGGAAAGCAATGTATATTCGAGATGTGGTGTTTAAAGAAGTAAGAAGTAAGTCCGAGCCTGAAGAAATTTTTCAAACCGAGAATAATCCAAAGAAGGTGTAGTTTGAACTGAGGAACAACGAAGATGATTCAAATGAGTCGATTGAATAAGAAGAAGATGTGGAATAACCAACCCCGGTTGTAAGGAGGTGAAAACGAGTAAGAACACCAGTCGTAAGGTATAGTCTTCCCAACTTCCATTCCACATTCATGTTAACTTCCATTGATGATGAGCCCAAGCCGGTCGGGGAGGCAGTCGACTCAGCAGAGGGAAAACTATGGAAGGACACCATGGTCAAAGAGATGGAATATTTGTACAAGAATGAGACATGGGATTTAGTCAAATTACCTAGTGTAAGAAAGCTCGCCGGTAGAAAATGGGTATTCAAGAAGAAGACAAATGCAATAGGTCAAGTCAAGAAATTCAAAGCTCGACTGGTTGTTAAAGGATATTTCCAAGTCGGAGGAGTCGACTTTGGTGATATTTTTTCCCCTGTTGCAAAATTAACTTCCATTAGAGTACTAATGTCTTTCACTGCAAAATTTGATCTAGAAATAGAACAAATGTATGTAAATAAAACGTTCCTACATGGGGACCTGGAAGAAGAAATCTACATGAAACAACTTGAAGGATTTGTAGTAAAGGGAAATAAATATTTGGTGTGCAAACTAAAAAGATCCCTTTATGGTCTAAAGCAATCACCAAGGATGTGGTACCAAAAGTTCGACACATACATCCTTAGTTTGGGGTTTGTGAGAAACAAAGTTGATCACTGCATATATTCCAAAGAAGAAGTTGGGTGTTTCATATATGTAGCATTGTATGTCGATGACATGTTGATGATTGGAAACAACATGAACATAAATAAGGAGGTGAAGAAGTAGTTATCCTCCAAGTTCAACATGAAAGATATTGGTGCATTGAACTTAATTCTAGGAATGGATATCAAGAGAGATCGAGCAGCTAGAAAGCTCTGGTTGAACTAGAAGAAGTATATTGAAACAATTTTGAAATGTTTCAACATGCATGATTACAAACCTATGGAGGAGCCAATTCTCGTGGGAACAAGGATAACTACTGAACAATGTACAAGGAAACAAGAGGAAATATAGGACATGGCATGCATTCCCTATGCAAGTGATTTTGGTAGTCTAATGTATGCGATGGTCTGCACTTGACCAAACATTTCCCATGTAGTGGGAGTGTTGAGCATATACATGTCGACAGTTGGGAAGGATCACTGGACAACTCTCAAGAGCGTATTCAGGTATTTGTGTGGCACAAAATATTATTCTATATGCTACCAAGGAAAACCTAGAGGTGAAAATGAATTAAATGTACATGGATTTGTCGATGCCAACTGGGCTGGATATATGGATTGATGAAGGTTGACCAATGGATATGTGTTCAAAATCTTTGGTGGAGCAATCAATTGGATGAGTAAATGACTTGTGGTCATAGCCTTTCAAACAATAGAAGCTGAATACATGGCAACCACTCATGGAAGTAAAGAAACAATATGGCTGCAAAGGTTGTGTTTAAGAATCAGGTTTGAGGAGAGAGCTATGAAGATAAGTTGCAATAGTCAAAGAACAATATTTCAGGAAAAGAACCCAACTTACCATTCTAATACTAAGCACATTGATGTACAATACCATTTCGTGAGAGACATGGTGGAAATAAATAAGGTGCTACTGGTGAAAATAGACACATTGGAAAACATAACAGACTCTTTGACCAAGTTTGTGAGTGCTGTGAAGTTCTCTTGGTGAAAAGAGGCAATGGGCATTGCTACCTTGGGTCTGTGAATGAGAGTTCAAAGATCTCTCGGTTTCAACAAAGAAAACAACAAGTGGGAGAATGTTGGTTTCTTATATTCTTTGAAGTGAAAGTCTAGTCTAGTTGGATCGACTGACGATTGAAGTCAAAGGAATCGACAACAAGATGTAGGTTGAGGTGGTTCAACTTGGTAAAGTCGAATTCGAAGGAATAAAAAACAAGTCGAAGGCCGAGGTGGTTTGACCAGGTAAATTCAAAGTCTAATACATTGACAACAAGTCAAAGAGGTCAACTGACAAGAGTTTGATAGGTGGGCGTGTGTCAACTGACTAAATACCAAATTGAGGCCGATTGGTAATCCGACTTGGTAGTTGATTGTAACAAAATCCCAAGGTTTATGGGATTTGTAGCCAGTGATCTTTGTGTATCTATAACCGTATTTGGCAACCTTTTATTTAGGATTTTTCCTAGTGTAAATCCTATAAAGAAGGCGTGTTGTAATGCTGTAAAAAGGCGAATGGCTAATCACTAATCATTAATCGTAGAGGTTTCTAGTCATGTAGATGTAAGCCAAATTGGCTACATGGTTGTTCTTGTGTAAATAAAGAAGGTATTTTGTTGATTGTGTCTTAGGTGTGGACTAAGGTTAGGAATGTAACCTTTTATTTTGAATGAATAAGACAACAATAGAGGATAATGGTCAAGGAGTGCTGGTTTTCCTAGTTTGGGTTTCCAGGGTAAAATCTCTATGTGCTATGTGTTTTCTTTGTCATTTACTTTCTTGTTTAAATCTTTCTTCCTCTCTTCTGCTAGGTTTAGCGGGGAAGTGCTCCTCATTTCCTAACAACCCTCTTGTATGATTGAGTGAATAATAATACACTCATCAAAAGGGTGGAAAGAGAGATAAAATGGAATATACTGCACGATTTGTGTTTCAATTAATGGATTCGAGAGGATCATACAATTATATAATGGAAATGAAAACATGTTGATGAGGGAGAATACACTAAGAGAGCCGAAGAAAACCTTTCGTAGTGGCTACTTCATAAAATCATACGCCACCAAAACTATTGAGATAAATATAACCATAACCAATGAAAGCACGTTCCACACCACAAGGCCTTCAGTAACTATGGTATGGTACGCTTAATACCACATGAAAATGAAAAGCCCAAAAGAATCCAACAACTAATCCCAAACTGGATGTCATAGAATAGATTAGATTCCGAAGAAGGTGACTTGCTAGAGCTATAGAAACAAAGGCCAAACGACGAAGAAATATAGAATGGAGAAAGTTGGCGATCATCCAACGCACTTGTCACAACTCTAAAGGGAGCATAGGCACACTAATGTAGAGGATTTGTAGAGCCCACACTTGGCCAAGATCTATGCAGACATGACCAGATCTGAAATAATGTGCCACAAACCAAAAAACACACAACTAGCAAACGTGAAAACAATAAGACCACCTACTCAGAAAACAAGATGGACATGAAGCGTCTTCTCTGATACCATGTTAGATCCGAGGATCAGCCTGGATCATGAATGATCCACTTATTAACAAATAAAAATCTATGTTAATTGAATGAATAATTACAAGGAGAGAGAATACTCTATGTTAATTGAATTACTAATTACAAGGAAAGAGTCTTCAATTATAGGAATGAAGAGACCTAAGAAATAGCCAAGAATAAATATTTAGTTGGAATCCTACGTAAGCTTGCACACTGGATCTGTTGGAAAACAACAACACCAACATTGGATGTTTTGGAAAACACCAACGCCAACATTTAGTGAGCTTGGATAATACAAAGGGTCATTTGTGTTTGGACAAGGGATCCGTTGGAGATAGGCATGGCATGAGCTCGATTGTGTATCGAACTGACATATTCCCATGTCTATTTCTCAAGGAGGAAATCAAGGTCCAGTGACTATAAGGGGTAGCAACAATATATTATATTTTTAAAATATTTTTTTCATTTGTTGACCACGAACCTCTGGTCTCTTTCAAATTTGTGAATGGAGAAGCGTTGAAATAGTTGTTTGCATTGCTCAGAGTGTAATTTTGAGCATCACTCTCATAATAATCAAAGTGTAATTTTGAGCATCACTCTCATAATAATTAGGTGTTTGATATGGGGTATTCAATTTGGCTTTGTATGTGAATGAAAAATTGTTGAAATAGCCGTTTGGAAAAATTCTTTGTATGTGAATGAAGAATTGTTGAAATAGCCATTTGGGAACATTCAAGATGGTAGTTTACAATTTCTGAAATCACAATTTTGAATTTTACTGAAAAATTGAAACAAATTTCAATCGGATTATGAAGAAAAAGCTACCCTAAAAATGAGGTGATATGATAGCCTCGTATCCTATGATTAACAAATTAATATAATTGTTCTTATTTTATTTTATTTTACTTATATTGTTCATATCATCGCCGACGCATGTGGGATTCAAGGAGATATACAAACTAAAGGGCTTCATGCATTCTTTTTCTTAAAGACCTTGTGTGGTACCTGTATTCCAAGGATTTGGAAAGGAAAATAAAAGTTGGAAAAGTGCATGGGATTTCATTCCCAAATTAAGTTGTATCAATTTGAATTTGGTTTAAACTTCCACTAAAAAGAAGGCTTTTTGGTTCGTGACCAAAATTAGGCATCTTATTCTTCAGTCACTCAACTTTGGCTACATGAGTCATGTTCATTCTAGGCATGCACAATAAAATATTTTCCTCGTGTTTATTATTGAACCAAGTGTGTCAGTATTTATAGGAGAAAAAAGATAGGTTGCTTCTTTTCAACATCCTATATTGCTACAAATTGTTTGTTTTTTCCAGATAAGTTTGAATTAATCATGGTTAGTCACTTCTACCGAATCCCCATCATAATTTTGCTTATGATCACACACACACACACACACACACACACATATCAATTAATTTTTGATCAACCATCTTATGTATTAGTCCAATCTGTGATGTACTTTTCATCATCACTTCGGTTTGTATAGTGAAGGCTGCACAAACAATGAGATACACCATAGCTTGCCAGGAATTGAATGGAGTTGGTTCGATGTTTCTAATTTTGAATATCTTTGTGTCATGTAATGAATTTTTTCGTCAACTTCAAAAAAAAACAATTCCCAACACACATATTCATATCCATATTGATAGGAAATCATTTGATAGTAATGTGCAATGTAAGTGAACATGAAATCACAACATCAAACACACATATTCATAACACATTTGAACTCAAAATAACATATTGTCATCACACTCATATACATATATATATGACCACAATTTCCATAAATCCACATATTATACATATGATAGTGAGAAACATGATGTTGGGGTTGTTGGCAGCCCCACACGATTTTGTTGATTAAACGAGAAGCTATACTTTCTGTAGCTGCCTTCACCTTGCGGTGTAAAAATTATCTTTTTAGATGATGACTAGGTTAGTATAGTCATTTAAATATTTGCGTGTTTGTTTTATTCCATGTTTGATTCATGACTGAAAGCATGAATCAAACATGGAAACTTGATTTCGTATTATATCCCTATTCAAAACATGTTTTTAAAGGTTCATTGTGACTTACATCTACTTCATATTTAATGCTGGAATGATTTTCCTTTTTGAGTTTGTTTGAATGTCAATATAATACCAAGAGTTGATTTGTATTTTGATGTGTAAACATATCTATTTGAACCCTTTTCAAATTGACCATAGTCATTGCATGACATGGGAATTAATGT
>SNQJ01S0023337.1:80234-95229 GCA_010110895.2 Picea sitchensis | reverse complement strand
AAACACTTCAAACAATGGAACAATTAAAGAAGGTAGTGCAAGCAAGAAACAAACCAATAATTGTTTCAAATGAAGTAATCGATCTTAAGCAAGAACAAGAAATGATTGTTGAATGGAAAATCAATCATAAGTTGCTTCAATATAAGCTCATGTTATGCAAATATTACAAGTATATCAGCTCATTTGTCATCGTCTTTTTGATGCTATCATTAGTAATTTTGTCTACATGGATGATAGTGGCTTCAGTAAGATGTAACAGGGTTCAAATGGCTAACAATATGCTGTCAGTTGTCATGGTTGTCTTACAGTTGATCTTGATGAGATAGGTGCACAGGAGAGAGTTCAAAGACAGAGGACAAGTCAGGTGGCCTATCCTGAGCTTGTTAACTGGTCAGTAACCTTTTAGGGGCCAAAAGGTTCTTTAGTGGGGAGGTGTGATCTAGAATTGGATCCAGAAGCCTGACAGGGCTCAAAAAGGCTCAAAAATGAAAGTGCTCAAAATTCGACGAAACCAATGCCAATGTGTCTGGTTCGTTCTCCCAATTCCGGCCATATATTTACTTTCTCAAACGGACGATGTATGCCAGAGTTATCATACTCTGACTGTTTTCCCAAATAGGGAAAAAGTCAACAGGTCCAGTGAAATGATGACATCAACATGAAATTAGTAGTGATGACATGGCAGAGACAAGTGGCGACAAGTGGCAGTCCAGCAGAAGGTGACTGGTCAGTGACAGGGATCCAACCAACAACTGACAAGTGGCATTTGTTTGGAAAATTATTTGATGCCATGTGGCCCAGTCATGGGCTGCCATGTGGCACCATAGGATTGGTCAATGGGTTCATATGGAAAAAGGTTATGGAGCTCATAGGATTTGAACCCATGACCTCTTGGTAGGCACCTAAGACTTGGCCAAAGTCTTTTTTACCAATGGTCCCTTGATGGTGCTTATTAAATATAACCCACTTTAATTTTATTAAAGTGTATTGTAAAGGTGTATGGATGCATAAGGGGATAAGCCCCAGCCCAAGGATCTTGAGGATATCCCATAAAACCAGGGGGGTGCGCATGAGAAGGGGCTTAGCCCACTTAAGGTGCCCTATTTTGAGCCCTGATCCCATGCAGAGTGCCATAAGACCAGGGGAGCGCACCCAGTTAGGGGGCTTAGCCATATATTTGCACAAATGTGGGTTTTTCACCATATATTAGTGGTTTTTTAATGATTTTTAAAGCAGATTTAATGGATTTTGCGTATTTTTGGGAGATATTGGGCTCTTTTTGAGGCCAGATTTTGGGAGGAAGATGGGGATGGATAACCAACTTCAGATCTATATAAACTAGGCCTATTTGAGGCCATGGAGGATAGTCAGATCAGAGTTATGATGAAGCAAAGCCAAGCCAAAGCCATTTTTATGCAAGGAAGTTGTTGAGAAGCAGACGCTTGCGGGCCATTTCTGGGAGCTACACTCAGTCTTTTTTAGTGCCATCAGTTGTGTTGGATTTCTGAGGTCGAGAAAAATATAGTGATACCAGTATGAGATCCATTTGATGTACTTTTTTTGTACTTTGCAAGAATTGAAGAATAAATAAAGAAGCCTCCCCCACTGAGACAAAGGCCTGGAGACGTAGGCAATTTTTTGTCGAACTCCATTATCACTTATCTTGTTATGGTTTTTTGTTCTTATTGCTTCAGTTCAGATCTGTATATTGTTTTATGGATGCTATGTTCCTTCATTAAATTCATCCTCTTTCATTCAGCTTCTTAAATGGTTAATTAATGCATGCAATTAAAAACTCAACCACAGTCATTAAAATATCTTTGGGGATCAGTGAGGCAGTAAGGGAAAGAACAAGGAAGATGGAATTCATTTTAGCTATAGGGGAAAAGGCTTCATTATAGTCAATTCCTTCAACTTGGGAAAATCCTTTGGCAGCTAATCGAGCCTTGTGTCTATCAACACTTACATCTGATGCATACATATTTCTATAGACCCATTTACATATGATAAGTTTTCTTCCATTTGGAAGAGGTACAAGATCCCAAGTATCATTTTTCATTAAAGAACGATACTCTTCATTCATTTGTGTATCCCAATTTGTATGACCTAAAGATTCTGCAAATGTCTTTGGATCATGAGTCTTTGAAACTTGAGCCAAAAGAGAAGAGGCTTTTTATAAATGTGAACGTGTTCAAAGTTGATCTGAAGGATCACCGACAAGACCACCAGCTTCTTTTCATGTTGAACAAACCCATCTAGGAAGTGGTGGAACTTTTACGAGTTCAAGTTCAAAGGACTCATCTGGAGGAAGGTGATCAGGTGGAGGTGGATTTTCTTCATCATTGTCATCATCTGAAGAAGAAACCAGAATAGGAACAGAATAAGGCACAAATATCGAAGATGGCTTGTAGGCTGAAGAAGTCATAACCGCCGAATTAGGCTCGCATGCCAAGAGATTTTCATCAAATTTAACATCTCTTTTAAGAATAATTTCATTACAATGTGGTTGAAGAAGTCCATAACCTTTGACATCTTCAGAATAACCAACAAATATACACTTCTCACTTTTAGGCTGCAATGCTTTCCTTTTCTCATCAGGAATGTGAGCCCATGCTATACTGCCAAATACACGAAAGTGACTTACATATGGTTTAATTTTTGTCCAAGATTCTTTCAGTGTTATATTTTTATGAGCCGTTGTGGGAGTGCGATTGACAATGTAATTTTCATAGTTGATTGCTTCCACCCAATACTTTATACTTAATCCCTTAGATTGGATCATACAATTAACCATTTATTTTAATGTGTGGTTCTTTCTCTCAGAAACACCATTTTGTTGTGGTATTTATGCAATAGTGTGATGCATTTGGATGCCCTGTGTAATGCAGTAACTTGTAAAATTATTGTTCACATATTTTCCTCCATTATCTATTCTTAACTTATGAATTTGATTTCCAGATTGTTTTTCTACAAGGGCTTTGTTGGCCAAAAACTTGTCAAAAAATATGCTCTTAAGTTTTAATAAGTAAACCCAAGTACGTCTGGAAAAATCATCAATGAAATCTAAACAATACTTGCACCCAAAAAAGGAAGGAGAAGAAAGTGGACCACACAAATCACTATGAACAAGTTGTAAGGGGCCTGAGGAGTGCCAAGAGGCACGTTTGTCAAAACTGTCCCGATGATGTTTGTCGAGAACACAACCGACACAAACACCATCTCTGCATGAAACAAGAGGAAGACTAGTCACCATTTGTTGATTACATAGTTGTTGCAATGAACGATAGCTTAGATGACCAAACCGCTCATGCCAAATTTTTGTCAATTCATCGCTATGAGAACCAAAAACTAATGAAAAAGATGATGAACCAAAGTTGTCAAACTTGTACAACCTGATAATATCATCAGCAATTCCATTTGCAAGAACATGTTTAGGATCTTTTAGATCCTTGATTACAACTTGGTGAGGTGAAAACTCTACAGTTTTACCTTCACCTGAATGAGTGATTTGATAGACTGATAGAAGGTTACAAGAAAGACTTGGAACACATAATACATCATTGAAATGACCATTATCTACTTGAAATGTTCCATATCCTACAACACTAATAGATCTATCATCACCAACAAATATTTTCTTGGTGTTACATTCATTTGGAGAAGAAAATATGTCTTTATCCTTAGCCATATGATAAGATGCTCCAGAATAAATAAGCCACTCATCAGAAAAAGAAGTAGAAGTTGTATTGAAGGAGAAACCAGAAGAGGAAAGTTCATGTCCATGAGAAGAAGAAGAAGAAGTAGAATCAATACGGATGTGGTGTTTCTTCATTGTTGCTTCTAAAGCCGCCATCTTCTTGAAACATTTGGACTCATCATGACCATCTTTATCACAAAAGTTGCAATGTCTGTCAATCTTCTTATTTTTATATTTTTCTCCTTTGTCACCATTAGGAGATGAAGCTATCTGAGCGGGTTTGGACCCTTATGTTGCTTGTTGTTGTAGCGAGGATGTTTCTTCTTGGGATACTTGGGTTTTTCTTTTTGCTGGGAAACTAAGGATTTGTTGGAGGTACCTAAAGTGTTGATCACTCCAAGTTGTACAAGCTTATCTTCCTCTCTAATCAAAGCAACACAAAAGGACTCAAGAGTGGGTTTTTGATAAGCTTTCCCTAGAGCCTCTCTCATGTAATAAAAGGTATATACAAACACATAATATGCACTACATAGCTTACAAATAACAAGATAGATGTAATGCTCTTCCTCCATTTTTATCTCACATTCTTCACATTAAATTATGAGTGTTTTAAAATTAGATAGATAGTCTCCAAGGCAAGAAAAATCACTTGGACTCAAGATTAGTACTTCATTTTCTAACTGTTGTGTTCAAATAATATTGAGTTTACCAAACACAGATTCAATCTTTTCCCAAGCTTCTTTGGGGTCATCAATTTCTTTAAGGTTGAACCTTAAATCAGGAGAGAGGGACATTCTGATTAGTCCACTTGCTTCGTCACTCCTATTATCCCATTTGGATTTCTTATCATCATTAGTGGGTGCTTTTTCCTTTCCCAAGGTAATCTGATACAAGCCTTTACTTCTTAATAAATATTCCATATGAGATTTCCATTGGAAGTAGTTGGTGTTGGTAAGCATACATTACTTGTAGACTCCATATTAAATATGCAGATAATATGGATTTGAAAACTAAAACTGATGATCTGGATGGAAAGAGCTCAAAAATTTGTGCAGTTTTAAAAAAAACAGCACTGAAAACGGACTTCGGATGTGAGAGTTATGCCATTTAAAAAAAAAGGCATAAATTGTAACCAAATGACCACGTGATAGTGTAAGTTGATTTATGAAGTGACCCACTTTTATAAAGAGAAGTGGGGATCACTTTTACAATGAAGTTACTTTATAACAGAAAAGTTGCATGCAAAATAAATAACTCTAAAATAAAATATTAAAGCTACTTATAGTGATTTCTAGCAAAACATATTGTAATGTTCAGAAGGAGGATTGGGGGTGTTGTTGTTGTTGTTGAAGACAACCTTGGAGAGAGTGCTAAAAAGAAAACTCTTTTCACACAATAAAAAAAAATCGCTTCTCGATGACAACAAGGGTTAGATCTCAGTTAGCTTACCCGGAAGATGCACATTTTCCTATATGTTTCTGATATGTCGAGTTCATATAGGGCGCGACGCAAAGAGTATACAAAGATTTAAAAGAGTAGAAACCCAGAAATAAATAATACAAAACCAAAATACTACTCTACAAAAATTTTAAAAATGTGTATTCAAGCTTTATACCTTCAGATCTTACTGTAATGGTCGTATCTTGGGAAAACGGAAACCTTTTTGAGTGAAAAAAAAGTGTTCCTGAATGAAACGAGTGCTCCAGACGTAATGGAACAGTCCTATCATCCTAAAAATGTAAGAAAATGACATAAAATGGAGATGAGGCAACTCGTCTTCACGATCTCAATCTACAAGAGGAGCAGGTCTTCAAACAGGCTTTGATACCATGTTCGACAACACAAGTATTCCAACTGAGGACGAACACCTTCAGTAACCACTCACATAACCAGATCAAAGATCAACACCATTGTTTTCACGTGGTAAAACCCCTACAAGGAAACATCCATGGCCCCAGCCAACGCAGCCATTTGGAGCAGTTTATTAATGCAAAAGAAAAATATTACAGAGAGATTTTACAAGAGAGTTTTTCACAATCGATCATCGGAAAATGACCCTACATTCTCTTTAAATAGAGATCATGTACCAATCGGGTGTTAAGACATGGATCAATGGTCATTAAGATCGAGGAGAGTATGAACAGTCAGATCACTCTATGTCGGGAACATATTGTAATCGTCGGATGTCCTAACTACAAATGTATACTAATGCATACTAAAGAAACACACTAAGAAATACACTTTTACCTAACAACACATTAGACGAAGTAGTTCTTAACCAACTCCTAAGTGTCTAAATATCCTAACATGTTTTTCCTCTGCAATATGTTGGGTTTGTTGTTGTGATCATTTATTGAGATATTCATTTAGTTATGATTCAATTTTAATGCTTGATCACTAATTAACCTAGCCTATTATTGAGTGGGAGATAAATTATTTTAAATTTTCCATGGTCTTTGGAAAGGAAACATAATTCTACTTCGTTGAATTTTTCATTAGTGTTGGTTATTAAAAACATAAAAGAAACTCAATCCGCAATAGTCATTCATGTTGTCTAATTGAGTGGACTCTCAATCCCTCAATTACAAGTAAGATGGTATCAGAGAAGGTTCTAAAGGCTTGGGGAACACCTGCATGGTAAACACTCATGGTCAGTACCAAAATAATGGAAAAGAATTGTTTTCAGGAATACAAAGAAGCGGAGCACCATCAATGGTGGGGAATCATCATGAGGAAGATGATGGGGAAGACTAGGAGGCCAGATTGGTTCAACTAGAGCAAGGCATCAATACATTGACATAGTTGGTGGCACAACTAATGGTAATGAAGGGTAAGGAAGCACACTCAATATAGACTAAGAAAGAAGAATACAAGGCTAGATCGGAAGGTCCCAAAGGAAACATGCTTGGAAACTCAAGTTGTGGCAACAAATTTTCTTCATCTTCCATTATTCCTTTCAAAGTTGAAGTGAAGCTTGAAATACCCATGTTTGATGGACAAACTAATGTTGAAGCCTTGGATAGGTGGTTGAAACAATTGGAAGTTTAATTTGGGCTTTATCAAGTCCAAGAAACACAACGAATTTCCTTTTCTCATTTGAATATGATTGGACATGATTTGTTATGGTGGGAGAGTTATATGGATGCCTTGAGAATAGGAAAGACGACCATGGTAATGAAATGGGATGACTTCAAGGCATTGTTGAAGTCTCAATTCTATCCCATTGTTTATGAAGAGGAACAACTCATGAAGTTGTAGTACCTTTAGCAAGAACAAGAACAGGGAGTGTAAGAATACACTTCTGAGTTCTGAAGGAAAGCCATCTAGTTGGGTATCTCTATGGAAGAACCAGGAGTGGTGATGAAGTACATTGGAGAAATTTTCATCCATATTCGAAGGCAATTGCAACTTCATGGTGTGAAAAGCATAAGCGAGGTAAGCAAGAAGGCTCTTTACATTGAGTTGGACTCCAAGAAAAGAGAGCATCACATGGGCCAAGAGGAAACAAGCAAGAGAAGAGACAAGAAAATGAAAGACACAGCTGAAAAATAGAGGGATCATAATGCACATTGCAAACATTGTGATGTAGATGGACACATGGAAGAGAAGTGTTGGAAACTTCATCCAAAATTACTTCCAAAGTGGCTAAAGTTCGAGGAGAAATCCAAGCAAGCTATCGAGATAAAAGAAGAAGTGGTAGAAAGAACATTTTATCTAGATGAAGTTGTGGGTTGCACCACGTTGAAACAACCAAAGATGAGTGGAGATAAACATGTGTTATTCTGAATCAAAGTTCAAGTCACGAATTGGAAGGTAAATTCCTTGTTTGATAGTGGTTCTCAATATAATTTTTTTTTCGAAACATTATTTGATGATCTTGGTCTATAAATATATGATCTAGTGCAACCAATTTCACTAGTATGGTTGCAAGTGAAAACCATTATGAGAATCAATCGATGATGTAAAATCAAGTTCGCCAATAGTGTCAGCTATGTTGATGATGTATAATGTGAAGTTGCACCATTGAATGCCTATGGAGTGATGTTGGGTAGCCCCTACTTGTGGGATAGGAATGCTACCTTCTACAAGAGAGAAAAAAATATTGCTTGGTCAAAGGTGACAAGTCATGCCTCGTCAAAGCACATCAAGAGAGAAAGAGAATAACTCCTCTAGCAGTGAAACAAGGGTAGACAAGCAGGAAACAATCCACTTTCATTAGCATTGGAATGATGGATATGTAGAGACAAATGGAGGCCAAAAGACTTCAAATGAGGAGGTTTGATCCAAATATGATCTTGGAAAATGTTTGTAGATGTTGTAAATAAACATGTTTTTTGCTTTATTTCATTTTATTTTTCCATATGGCGCAATGGAAAGGTGAAACAAATAGCTATGATTGTTGGTCTTCCAAAGGAACCCCACTAAAAACAATGAGGGTTGTAGTGAATAAAAGAATAAGGCAACAAAGGGAGATGCAAGGAGAAAGAGGGAAGGACCATAGTAGAAATTAATGCTCAAAGAGGGAAGCATGCTTGAGCTTGAAAGGATGAAGGAGTTAGTGTGTTTGTTCACTCTAAGAGAAGGTATCTCTAAGACATAGCCTACTGCAATTTTGATATTCACAGTGAGTAACAATACATAGAGTATGTATATAGCTCACTCCTCTGTAATATTCTCTTGAACGTAAAAAAATATCTAGTGAATGTTGGGCTTCTAGAGTAAAACATTGTCTCATATGTGTGTTTTTCCTTTGCAATCTATTGGATATGTTTCTTGTTGAAGAAAAGGTACAAGGAACCTCACTCCAACATTTTTGAATCTTACTTGGATAGGTTAATATAGTTGGGATTATCACCCGGGGTTTATAGACTTAGACAAAATTATCAATTGATTTTCAAATAATAAGTACAAGGAACCAATATTGTCTTTTTATGTAATTAAAGAAAATAAAAAATACATGTACTGTGTTGAGAATCAAATAAGAAATGAAATGTAAATATGAAAGTAATATCACAGATTACACATGTGAGAACAAAATCAACAAAGTGATTTTATTAATTTCACTCCAAGTTACAATCATAACCTTCTTTTCAAACCCCTATGAGGGTAAGGACCAAGATCATATTTAGAGATATTTGATGGGCACCATACAAAAAGACTTCGACAACAAGTGAAGACTGGGACTAGAAATCTAGATCAATTTATCCATGAAAGTAGTATCTACTGACTCTGCATAATATTCCCTATCAGTAATGAAAACTAATTCATGAATAGATCATAATACACAGACTTCCAAGACAAATGATCAACCTTTCTAGAATAAGTTGTTGAATAATATATCTCAATATTTGAATCATGTTATCTTCAATAAGACCCTACTATCAACAAAAATGTTAAGACTCTATGATAACTCAGAATGAATGAAAGTAATTAATCTCACAAGTTTAAGAGCATACCTTTATCAGAAATTATTTCCTTGTTCTCTCTCTCTATGTATCTTCTTTTGATCGGATTTTATCTTCCTCAAAAGAAGTTGTGGTAGTTTCAAAATACCTTTAGTTGAGTCATAATTGTCTTAATATTAGTTAGGGACAATAATCATATTAATCATAGGTAAAGGGTTTATTAAATAATAACTAAGTGGGACCCCTAATCCTTTTAGTCCTATTAAGTTTGATTTCCTCCTTGTTGCTCCAGAATTTATTTGAATAATAAATCATTCCACCTAATAAATATTCACAAACAATCACTTTTACCAGCCCCTTTTATCTCCTGAAATAATCCATATATATATATATATATATATATATACCAAATAAATAAAATGTATTTTTCACCATGAAAAGCAATTATTGATTGGCTATATATACCAAATAAATAAAAATGTATTTTTCACCATGAAAAGCAATTATTGATTGGCTATCCAAAAATTAAGATAATAGTAACAAGTTGTCCCAAAAGTCAAAACATAAACAAACCATTCACCACCAGAAACAAACATAAAATATCAAAATCCATATTTTCAGTGTGAAGCAATCGACCTCTTCTCATTGCTTGTTTCCCTTCTTGCTTTGTTTTTCGACTAAGCCTTATCAATGAGTGGTCGATTAGATCACTAAGGATGAACTTCACTGAGAGATGAAGAAGGTCCATTGATTTTTTGGGCATGTGAGGTGACTGACTAAGAGGATTTATCATATGACTTGGAATGAGTGATTGTTTTTTTACCCTTGCTTGACATAGGCTTTCTTGCATGAGAGGACTGAGTAGGGGATGCAACATGATCAATCTACTCGGCATGTTGGTTGAGTGGAGGTGTAGGTGGAAATGGAAATGAAACTGTGGGCCAACCATCATGATGAACTACAGGGGAATGAACAATATCATGTCATCCATCATTGATAGGAACCTTTGGCTAGAGGGACATGTGAGTCGGAACATGGAAATTAGAAAAAATCGGGCAAGGTTGGAAAGGAGGCCTTTATAATCAAGGATACGGCTGAAACCATCCTTGGCCCACTAAGTTAAAGAAACCAGCATGGAATGGATTATTTAACTCTTGAGCATCAACATCAAAATGAATAGAAAATCTAGGTCTCTTGTTGCCTCTTTTCCAAAAATTATTTCTTCCTCTTCCTCCAACTATGCCATGGCTTCCTATGCTAAATAAACTCATTGTTTGAAAGAAAATTTAGGTCAGAATATGAAACAAGAAATATTAATAGAAAATCTAGGTCTCTTGTTGCCTCTTTTCCAAAAATTATTTCTTCCTCTTCCGCCAACTATGCCATGGCTTCCTATGCTAAATAAACTCATTGTTTGAATGCAAATTTAGGTCAGAATATGAAACAAGAAATATTAATCAACCATCAATTTTCTTGCCTAAAGATAAATTTAAAATATTGGCTATTATCAATCTACACACTAGCATGCATGGAATCATGTATCATCCCGCTCTACTGAAAAAATTATTATTGATTTATTCTTTGAGGACACTTGCGTGCAAGTGATCTGGGTATGATACATTGTGATTGCATTCATATTATGGGCTATATATGATGATTATGAGGTGTTATGTCTTATTGATTATATTTATGAATATATATTGACAGATGTTTTTTACGAGTCGTCTTGAGTGTGCAGGACACATGACAGGTTAAGGATCTTGATGGCATCGATGGATTCCCTTGGACTCTGGATTGAGTCAGAGAGTGGATTTTATTTATTGATTATTTAATTTCACACACATATTGTGTATGATTGATTATAGTATGATTTATGTATATGGAATTATTAACAATGTTTTTGTCAGTGGATGCAGGCTTCATGATGCTTGCTAATCTGACTCACATAAGGAATAGAGCGGACATGCACATAAACCAAACATTTGAGGGAGAGGTGTGACATTGTCCCTTTCACGTCCTATTGGAACTCCCACCATGGTTTGAATGGTAGGTTAACTATTACCTAGTTTGAAAGGTCCACGATGTCATGAGGGTGGACTGAGATAGTCACTCACGAATATTTCTAAGGAGCGTGAAAGAAGGCAGAGTCTTTATTCCTTAGAATCCCTTAGTCTCTCAAAAGGTTGATCGAGTGGAGTGTTGGCTCCAAGGGTCAGACAACTTCCAAAACAATTCTAAGGTGAGTGGCACCCTTGGATCACGGAGGTGCGTCTTGAAGGGAATGTCGCGTAATTTAAAACTTAAAGTCAATAAACCTAGGTGGCCTAGAAAACATTGAAATAATTAGACCTTGTTGGATTAACTAATTAATTAAACAATAGATTATTAATTGAAAATCCTAACAAGAGTCTATGCCTAAGCCTAATATTTTGCCTAAGTCTAAGTTTAATTTGGGGACTAATTAAAATATTAAATTTGGGATCAATCTGATTCTAGGAAAAAGTTGGAAAAATCTAAAGATTGGATAAAATGCACATGTGTACATAAATTTAATAAAAAAGAATTTTTAATTATAAATAAATAATAACTTGAGAGGTTGGGTGTGCATAAAATAAAATCTAGAGTCAACCTATACTAGTCTAACTAGAAGAAGACTCTTAATTAAACTCTAACTAAGATCTACTTAGGAGATAGTATTAATGAGAAGATGGGGAACAAATGGACACCTAAGAGTGAAAGCAGGAACACATTGAGGAATGTGAGGGAATTTGAATTTTTAAATAAATTAAAATTGGTAGTTACTGGTGTAACTTGGGGAGAGAGTGACAAGTGTGTGAGTGAATAATCCAATTTAAATTAACTAAGAAGTTAATTATTTGTGCATGAGGACATGTGTCAATGAAGAAATTTCTATAAAACAAATTTTGGAGAAGGGAAAGGAACGTGATTTTCTGAGCATTGTTATGCTGCCAAATTTTTATTGGAATGTGTTTTACCTGTGAGATTTGGGATACCAAGCTTGTAAAAAGAGTGGAACCTCTTCCTTGAGAGGGCAAGTCTTGGAGCTATTATTGTTGGTTTCTTTTGTGTGGCCCCTTTGGGGCTCGGGGGGCTAAGGGGGAAGAAGAGTACCCCTAGCATTGGTTGGGAGGTACCGATGAAGTCTTTGTGATTAGCAAGCAAAAGAAAAGAAGGATCGCAATACTTTGAAGGCCATCTTCATTACACAACTTTCATTGGTCCCATTATTTTTATATTATGAATTTATTTGTAGCATTAGTGTAGTAGTATGTTATACTAATAGGGTCACCATAGAATCATTGGAAAGCCTGAATGCCAAATTTTTACAATTGATGTCAACGAATGTTAGCTCGGAGTTTATATTTTTAAATTAGAGTTGCTCCCAATGAATAATATTTACTATGTTTATATTTATATTTTCATTGTAATTCTGGACGTTTTCGCTCTCTAAATTGGGGTGGCTTGATCCTCATTGTGAATTACAAATTTATATTGTGTATGGTCTATGTTATAAATTTTGTATTTTATCCATATTTGAAGTTTGAAAGATCATATTTTTTAGTTGAGATTTTTGAATTTAATAATGCATTGTTCGTTGGTAAACTGAGTTAGTTCTGAAATTATATCATGAGTCTCTTTGTTGAATTTCATTTAAATCCTAATCAATTCTTATGATAGGATCTTTGTCGAATTGTATTCTAGATATGAATTTTCATCATAACTTCATGCTTAAGATTATGATAATTCAATTATGTCAAATGGTAGAACCCCGTTGAAATTTTGTTAAATCTGTATTATTGTGTTACTCTGTTAAATTTTGTATTAATCCAAAGTTATTAGTAGAGTGGAGCCTCTGTAATTTTTGTAATATAAATCCAAATTTTTCGGGATCGGGGGATGCTCGTTCGAAGGTTTTCGGGAGTTTTTACTTACTTATAATCCTGGGCGTTATCGTTTTTTCCTTGTCAATTTACGCATGTGACCACAGACTAGAACCTAACATTGGCCATAAGCGCGCTATTTGTAGCTCCAGAACTATGGTGCTCTTGAGGTTTCATAAACTCAAACACTCCATTTCACCCAGAGTGATTAATGGCCAAATTCAGTCATAAAGTGAGGTCAACCGACAGTTGTATATTAACCCTACCCTTCTACTTTCCTTTGTCAACGATTATAGACTTAATCGAACGAATAGCGAAGATTCTCCTCATGCAAGAATATATGGAGGAGATCCACTTCGGAACTCCGAGATTCAAGGATTTTCTCAGCTTTCACAACTTGATACAGTTTCACCCAGATCGTCGAACACCCAAAGGGCTCGGAGTTCCAGAAGCTTACACTCCTCTTTAGATCAATGGTTTTTGTCTACTCCATAATTCGGGACTAAGGGAGTTTCTCACCTTCTTGCAACAACAAATCTGTTTTTTCAAACTACAAAATCTTGATTAACATGGAGATTAACAGTTCCCACACCTTGCTCCAATCTACAGCTAAAAGAAACATCAGAGCTTCGGTCTTCGAAAGTTTTTTTGACTACAACTCACATTAACTATGAACTAGCAAACACCGAAACCAAAGATCTGACGTCCTTGATTAACCGTCGACAACAGTTAGGATTAACTCTAGGCTCCAATGGTTCTAGACTTTTCACACCTAAACAATTTTCACCCACCATCTTGGAATCTACGGACACGTGTACCCAGCGTTTGACAGTAAGGATTTACTCTGAACTTCGGGACTCCGAGAGCACCTTAACTTTTCAACTACAACTCTTTTTTGTTGAAGTGTCAAATTATCGATCCTCCGAAAAATGAAGACTCGTAGATCTAACAGTCCTCGATCGATCGCTATATCTATGAATGTCATTCACTCCAAGACTTCGAAGCTTCAGAGTTTCTTAACTCTTTAGAGTTACGAACAAAACTCATCGAATAGCCGAATCCTTGAGGATCCAATGGCTCGTATTCACTCATCGATCTACGGTATAGTTTCACTCCATGACTTCAGGCTTTAGGATTCTTTTAATAAATACAACTCAGATCTTTCGAAGTGTCAAAGCCCAAAGGTCTTAGGTTTTAACGAGTGCGCATATCCGGTCTGATCAAACAATTGTGAGGATTTTGACTCCTCACGATCGGATCCTGTCCACCAATTCTTTTAAAGGGTTTTCACACCCTTGTTTACTCACTTGAACCATGCACACGTTTTTTCTCCTGAGATTTTCCACTTATTGAAGTGAACTCCAACACTCACTTGTGCATCTCTCCTGAGCTCTGGACTATATTTGTTGTGTGCATGCTTTTGCACCTCCCCTATGTAAGTTCACACTGTCTCTCCTATGCTTCATCCTTCAGAAATTTAAGGCTTATGCCCGCCTTGAGTGGTCTCTTTTCATCGGGTGTTGTTCCTTCTGAACTTTGGGTTTTCAAGGGGCTCGTCTACACATTTCTGGAGTTGGCTTTGGACATGTTTGCACTGTGAAACCCAAAAGAAAAAATTTAGGTTTCTTACAGAAACTTTTAACTCATTCTTAGAACAAACTTTCACTCTATTGCATAATGTATTCATCATAGTTTCAGTTAGTTCATCAAGTACAGAGTAAGATTACAGTTTCCTCTATGTGTTGATATTTTTCCTCTTCTTTTCTTTTCCTCCTTTAAATTGTTATGTAGATCAGATATCTATATACTTGGTTGTAACTTATAGGGTTGTCACACTTATTCCAAGTAACTTATAGGGTTGTCCATATTAACTATGAAATTACAATATTTTACAAGAAATTTTTTCCCAAAATTTCACTTCAATGGCATTGCCCCTAAATTCCCCACCAAGGCAAGGGGGGGAATCCAAAGGATTTTCTCCACCCCCCCCC
>SNQJ01S0023337.1:49407-61194 GCA_010110895.2 Picea sitchensis | reverse complement strand
GAAGAAGCTTGGGAAAAGATTGAATCTGTGTTTGGTAAACTCAATATTATTTGAGCACAACAGTTAGAAAATCAAGTACTAATATTGAGTCCAAGTGATTTTTCTTGCCTTGGAGACTATCTATCTAAGTTTAAAATACTCAGAATTTAATGTGAAGAATGTGAGATAAAAATGGAGGAAGAGCGTTCCATCTATCTTGTTATTTCTAAGCTATGTAGTGCATATTATGTGTTTGTATATACCTTTTATTACATGAGAGAGGCTCTAGGGAAAGATTATCAAAAACCCACTCTTGAGTCCTTTTGTGCTGCTTTGATTAGAGAGGAAGATAAGCTTGTACAACTTGGAGTGATCAACACTTTAGGTACCTCCAACAAATCCTTAGTTTCCCAGCAAAAAGAAAAACCCAAGTATCCCAAGAAGAAACATCCTCGCTACAACAACACGCAACATAAGGGTCCAAACCCGCTTAGACAGCTTCAGCTCCTAATGGTGACAAAGGAGCAAAATATAAAAATAAGAAGATTGACAGACATTGCAACTTCTGTGATAAAGATGGTCATGATGAGTCCAAATGTTTCAAGAAGATTGCAACTTTAGAAGCAACAATGAAGAAACACAACATCCGTATTGATTCTACTTTTTCTTCTTCTTCTCATGGACATGAACTTTCCTCTTCTGGTTTCTCCTTCAATACAACTTCTACTTCTTTTTCTGATGAGTGGCTTATTTATTCTAGAGCATCTTATCGTATGGCTAAGGATAAAGACATATTTTCTGCTCCAAATGAATGTAACACCAAGAAAATATTTGTTGGTGATGATAGATCTCTTAGTGTTGTAGGATCTGGAACATTTCAAGTAGATAATGGTCATTTCAATGATGTATTATGTGTTCCAAGTCTTTCTTGTAACCTTCTATTAGTCTTTCTTGTAACCTTTTTAATGGGATGCCTTTGGAAGGACAATAATTATGGTTGTTCATTTCACATTCCTATTGTGTCAAAAGACAAAATAAAATGAAATAAAACAAAAAACATGTTTATTTACAACATTTACAAACATTTTCCAAGATCCAATTTGGGAATGGTGTACATTGAAATAGTCTACATTATTAAAATCAAAATCACACAATAAAATGTAAATGTAATTATGAGGAAACATGTAAGGTTGGATAAATAAACTATTAATATTGGAAAACAAGAGAGAGAGAGAGAGAGAGAGAGAGAGAGAGAGAGAGAGAGAGAGAGTATGACCTTCATTGCAATATTATATGACCTTCATTGAAACATTATATATCTTTATTTAAAGATAGTGTACATTGATATATACAATGCATTAAAATCAAAATCACACAATAAAATGTAAATATAATTATGAGGAAACATATAATATTGGATAAATAAACTATTAATATTGGAAGAGAGAGAGAGAGACCTTCACTGCAATATTATATATCTTTAGTTAAAAGTTTGAATGGTCTTCAAGATCAACTTCCTTTCTCATCTTATCTATATGAAAATATGAGAAAGCTAACACATGTTGCTAAAAGAAAAGATGAAGAAGACATATTAACTCCAGATCTATCATGAGCCAAGAGACAAGAGAGACTTGGTACATACCTCTCCTCAAGTTCTCCTCTCTAAAAAAGTTTTTCCCCTTAAAAAATTCAATTCCTTTAGAGACACATAATATATCCAAAATTAAGATGGATCACTCTAATACTTTTAAAAAATCCACCTTTATATACAAATACCTCCCACCATTATTTTTTCTCATTATTTATTAACCTTCATTATTTATTTTTATTATAATGATTTAATTTCTAATATAACACACTATAGATCACATAGAAAATAAAAATGAAATTCTTAAAATATAAGACCGATACAGTAATCAACTAAGCATAGAACAACTAACTAAACATAAACTAACATCTCCAAACGCAAAAGTTTATACATAAAATTTATAATTTATGAAAATTTTACACACAAAATAATAATTTGTTAATTTACACTTCATCCTTTTATCTAAAATTTGAAATACAAAACTAAAAAATACTTTAAAAAACAAAGTAAGAAAACAATAAGATGCATGCAATTCTACATTATTCTATATATGAAATCATTAATAAAATTTAAAGTCTTAAATAATTTATATTTACATACCTTGTTAGTCACCTCACTAAACAAGTAGACAACTACATTAATACTAATTGTTCTATGTATACGCATATAAAAAAATTTAACTTTTAATTTAAAAGTTCACATTAAAAGTTTTAAAATAAACAAATATAGTGATAAAATTTAAAAACTTACATAATTTAACAAAATTTAAAATTTCACCTTAATTTTTTTTTTAAATAAACAATTAAATTGATAAAATTAAAAAAATTTAAGTAGTTTGTTGGATGCATTTATAAATATAAAGTAGGAGAAATGATAATTAAATAAAATTATTTTTTTTAAATAATTATTTTTTTTAAATAAACAATTAAATTGATAAAATTAAAAAAATTTAAGTAGTTTGTTGGATGCATTTATAAATATAAAGTAGGAGAAATGATAATTAAATTAAATTAAATTTTAATTTATATGTTTTAGCAAATTTTTAATTGAAATTGAAATATTTTAAATAATTAAAAGATTAAATCAAAATTTAATTTATATGATATAATATTTTTTTTAGAATTAAATATTTTTAATTAAAATTTGAAAAATTTAGATTTTGAATAATTAAAATAATTTTATTTTTTAATGCTTTGAAAAAGTGTGATAAGGAAACCATCATCATTTTTATGAATTTTTATGAGTTCAATATGTCACTTTTGAGAATTGAACAAGAGTGAAAGAAGATAATAATAGTTTCTCCCAACCACCACAATTTTAAAATGAAATTAGGTATTTGAAACTCTGTACATTAATGATGACGATGATGATGATTAACTTCCACTGAAACCAAATTCAAATTGGTCTATCATAAATTAAGAGGGTAAGTGATTAGTTTTTGTGCTAAAAAAACATTAAGAGAATCTTTCCAAGATCACCATAGTTTTGTTGAGTTAAAATGTTAGGAAGGTTGGTAGTGTAACAACTATTTTGAAATTGAGATCTAATCTGGGTATAGGTGACACACTATTTCATCCCATGGTGTTTTAGGAATTGATCAACCCTCAATTTCACTATGGAGCTTGTGAGAATTTGTTCTTATCTTAGCAATGCTTATTTTTTTTTACACTTGTCAAAACATAGAGATACTTTTGATCTTCTAGATGAGGGTTGATTACATCCTTATAATACCTTAATTTTGTTTTTTCCTCTAACTCTTTGTCACATCACATTTTCTCCTTAAATTTTGATTTAATGATATTTTTAATAGTATCATTATTTTGCAAAATGGTCTCTTCCATGATTCCCCAATGGATTACCCAAGATTGAACATATTTATGCCATCCTCATTTGAGTCAAACCTGGTTACTACTGGATTTTGATGCAATTTTAGGAAGCCTCTTGTCATCCATGTTGATTAATTTGTTCTTATACATTAGGTATCTAGTCATAGTTGTGCTCTCAAAGGGGGAAAGACTTGCCTCTAAGAGGATGTGATAGGGCGTATTTTGTTTAATTTTGAGATTATAGGTTATAAAATTCTTTTGGATTTTCTCTATCTTTCTCTAGGATTCACGAGAGATACTAAATCCTCAGACTTCGCATCCATATAGAATAATGGGTGTAACAAGAGTCACCCAATAATCCTTTTCCCAATGCTATAACTCCAATTGAGCTTGCGGTGAATATCAATTCCAAGATATTTGTATCAAGTCACTTCCTCCAAGTTGTTGTTGTCATATACAAATGAATCATACGTGATCTTCTTGGATTTAATGATCATGACCTTAGTCTTGTCCATATTAACAGTCATACCCGTATTGGAGCAAAAATCTTTCAGGATTCTTAGTTGCTTTCCAAGATTGTGGGGACTCTTCGCCATAAAAATGATATCATCAGCATAAAGAAGAAGATTGATGACTGTAGTAGTGAGAGTTAGTCCAACACAATCTTTCCAATATTGATGATATCATCCTTGCTTGACTCCAATATTGCAGTTAATCTCTTTCCACCATCCCTCAATGTTCTTAAACTTGACAATAACATTTTCATATAGCCTTATTGCAGCAGCCCTCAACTCTAAAGACACTTTTATGTCTTCCAACCTATCCCAAAGGTTTTTCCTGCCGTATCAAAAACTTTTCTAAAATCAACAAAAAAGAAGAAAATTACAATGATCCTAATGATATGATATCTACTAAACAGAAAGTGGTCTTTAACTCTTTTAGTGTGACTTTCTAGCCAAAGATTAACATTTCAAAAGAATGTAATTAGAATTTTTCTAATTCCCCATCACTGAACAAAAATTTAATATCATAGATTGATCGGAAATAAAATGCATGAGCAGATTCTTTTAATTCCGAGGGATTAAAAAAAATTAAAAATATGATAACGATAAAGTAAATTAAACAGAAACAAAAATACATGAAAGCTGTAATGCATGAGAAGAATTGTAAGCTAAATTAAACAGAAATGAAATGAATTAGATAAGAATTGTAAATTAAATAGAAACTGAATTGTAAGCTAAATTAAACAGAAATGAAATGAATTACATAAGAGTTGTAAATTAAATAGAAACTGAATGTAGGATAATTGTAAATNCTAAATTAAACAGAAATGAAATGAATTAGATAAGAATTGTAAATTAAATAGAAACTGAATTGTAAGCTAAATTAAACAGAAATGAAATGAATTACATAAGAGTTGTAAATTAAATAGAAACTGAATGTAGGATAATTGTAAATTAAAAGAAAGGAAATGAATGATAAAAACAAAATGCTTAAGAAGTGTAACCATGCATTTAAACTAAACGAACCATATATCTCTGAACCATGCATTTAAACGAAATGGGAGCATTAAACAAAGACCACGAATGATCTAAGGTCAACATCGATCCACCATAGCACGATTAGATTGCAGCGGTTCAACATCGATCCACGGACCACGATAGCACAATCCAGAGTGCAGCGATCTATAGATACGGTCCAGCGAAACGGGTTTTAGTGGTGCAGTAGAGATAGATATATCCAGAAATTGAAACACATTGCCATTAATCGTTTAATGCCCACTCCGGCCCCATCCCATCGAACGCAGAGAGAAGAACCAGACACCTGGTCATGTCCGCTCGTATTTTAAAGAAAATAAAGAAAAAACTACAAAAATAAAATAAAAATGGAACATTAGGTTTAGAGTTTAATTTGGGCCGTTCTTTCTCGAGGAATATTGGGGGCCGAATATTCCGGGCTAGTTAAATCTTATCCATTCACTAATATTTATTATAAAAGAAACCAAAATTCTGTAACCCTATTCTGAAATAGGGACGCCCTAAAAAATGTGGTTTTAAAAATTTAGAGATTGATGAATTATTAGCACAGCTGCAAAGTGGCTGGTGAATATCGAAAGGCTATGTCAAAGCTTTAATCAGTTAAACGTGGCAATCATATGGTGGTACAGTAATTTCTTAATATGATTAGGTAAATGTTAAAAAGTAAACAGGTTAACTGATGCATTCAAAAATATAAGGAAGTTATGAAGAGTAAATCACATTCATTGATTTGGGAGGACGACTAAGAATATGCTAGCATCTTCAATTGTTAGCCATCAGATTAAAATTTTAAACTAGCACAACCTCTAACTCGTGGCTGAGAACGCGGTCTGGCGTGCCATAAAATGTTTGTGGCAATTACATAGTCTTACTGTAATTTTTTAATGTGATTAGGTAAATGTTAAAAAATAAACATGTTAAAGGATGTCTTGATAAATGCAAGAAAGTTATGAACAATAAATCTGATCCATTAATTTTGGAGGACGACTAAGAATATGCCGATATATTCAATGCATAGCCATCAAATTAGGGTTAAGGTTAAATAAGATTAAAAGATCATTAATTATGCCCCATTATCAATAGATGTATACCTTTCGACCTAATTAAAAAGTAATTAATTATACTCATTATACACTGAAATAACACGAAACAAAACGATCTGCGCGTCAGTTATACAACGCTGTTTTTGTTACGTATATATTATCTATACCATTGAGAGGCCGATTACAACAACTTTCTGAGTCTTCTGTTTTGAATTTTTTTTTTCCATGATAAATAAGTAAATTCCATGGTATGTAGTATTTTCTAGTTTCTCAGCGAAACTCGTCACGATTTAACTCCATTAGCCTTCCTACACCAACTCGCTCTGTTAATGGAGTCAGATGTCAGTGTGTTGTTATTGTAGTGTCATGAACAGTGTTTCCTGGTACATATCACACGTGGAGGTGCCATGGCGGCGAGAAGTATTTGGACCCTACGCTTTAATCAAATTTAAAAGCCCTGTTTTCTCTGAAGCTTCCTCCGTCTCTTTCGGCAGGCCTGACCATCAAATCTGTTTACCCAATAAAAGTAAGGAATAATACTTGATTCTCAATGTTAAAAACTGAGCATTCTCAGTAGATTAATTTATTTGTGTACTTGTTTAGCATTAAAATAAATGGAAACACAGTGGATTTATTTGTTTCAGGGAATCAGGACGCATGGCCGGAAAAAGCAGTATTTTGAATAAATTTTATTCAATATTTATTTGCATCAATAATAGAGCGTCATACTGCTATTTGTTAACGGTTTCATAATGAAACGAAGGGGTTTAGGAGATCTCTGAATCCGTTCGAAGCTTCAGAAAACCTAAAACTCACAAATTAATTAGAGCTATAAAAACTAAAATTCTATTTTGTCAAATTTCAACAAAACAGACTGAATAAACAACCTCTCATTAATTTATATTACATAAATAATATGTGGAACAATTTATGGCCATCTATTTATTTTTAAATAAGTTTTGTTATATTTATGCCGAAAGATGTATACCTATTGGAGATGGGCACAATTAATGATCTTTTAATCTTAAATTATAATCTGATGGCTACACATTGAAGATGTAGGTATATTCTTAGTCGTCCAGTCAGATTTATTATGATAACTTCATTGCATTTATGAATGCATCAGTTAACCTGTTTACTTTTTAACATTTACCTAATAATATTAAGAAATTACTGTAACATCATATGATTGCCATGTTTAAATAATTAACTTTTGAGATTACCAGTTTAGCAGGCACTCCTTCAACTTCATTCTTGGAAATTACACGTATTAGACAAGCCACGGATTTACAACTTTCCACACGTTTCCTCTTCCTCAGATTTCCTCAGCTGTAAGCCTGTGAGTTAGCGGCTGTGCTAGTCATTATATATTTGTATCATAATATTTTAGAATCAATATTTATGACCAGCGTAATTATAAAATTAGAATTATATTGTTGAGAAAAACTTAATTATAAAATTAGAATTATAATGTTGAGAAAAAGATACATAGAGAGTGGAAAAAACTTATTATTAACTTAAAAATAATTATAGATTTGCAAGTCTTTGGTTATCCTATAAGAAAAAAACTCCTCTTTCATACTCTTGTTTGTCTTGTTGTCTTATCTAGGGATGCACTATCTCTAAAGAATCTTGGAGATACATCTAGTAGATCCAATTTTTTTTTTATAACTTCTAATCTTACCATTAAAAGCCATACACCATATCCTATCCTCATTGAAGATAACTTTTCCTCTATTGAGTGACAACCATGATTAAATACATAGTGTACCCTCATTGAAGATAACTTTTCCTCTATTGAGTGACAACCATGATTAAATACATAGTGTACCAGAATAAGATAAACATGGATGAGAAGAGGCTCCCCAAAATTAGTTCAAACTTCAACCAAAACCACTAGATGAAATTAAGATGTTATTATGCAGAATAAAGATAATATTAAAAATATCCATAATATTAAAAATGATATTACATCCAAATTTAAAGAGAATATGTAAGGAATCTAAAACACTACAAGGAGGTGGTCAAAAGTATCTTTGAGTTCTAACTAAGCCCAAAGAAAAAAATCAGCATTGCTAAGATACAAACCAACTTCCACAAGTTATATTGGGAAACTAGGTGTTGGAAAATTGTCAAAACAATGTGGGAATCAAGAATCTCTCATCTTTGTGACACCAAGGAAATTGAAGATGAAAAACACTTTTTCTTACAATACCCTACTTATACCCAAATTAACTCACAATTTCAAAATATATGTCACCAAATTGATTTTAAAGAAAATTAAATTATTTGTTACCTTTCATAAACCAATACTAATATCAACCAACATTAATTTTTATCATCATCATCATCATTATAGAATATATTTATTTATTTATATAATTCTATATATATATATATATATTATTTATCTTAACAATATTTCAATTTAAATTAATTTAAATTGTTTAAAAAAAAATTTAATATAAAAATTTATTTATTTTATAGTAATGTTATTTTTAAAATTATTTTATGAATCATTTCAATTTTTCATACTAAGACTTATTTGTCTATCAATTTTAGTAAACTTTCACTTCATTTTGTTTTTTCTAAATTTTCTAAATATAAATATAAATATCAATTTTAGTAAACTTTCACTTCATTTTGGTTTTTCTATATTTTATAAATATAAATATTTTTCTATATTTTATAAATATAAATATAAATATAAATATAAATATAATAGATTTATATTTTTTTTAAATATACGTAATAAATTTAAACATAATTTAAAAATATATATATAAATAATTTTTAATTATCAAAATTTTAAATATAAAAAAATTTTAAATTATAAAAACTCAATTAAATAAAAAAAAAATTAATTATTTGTGAAATATTTAGAATTAAAAAAAAAAATAATTATTAAAATTTATTTATCTTTTTAAATTTAATTTTATAATTTTTTGAAAAAAAATAATACATATTCTTAACCTATAAACTCACTCAAATCTAAATATTGATAACCTATAAATAAAATATAAAAAAAAATGGTCAGTATCTTCTCAGAAATCGACTCCAGTTATTGGAAAATACGGTTTTCCAATAGGTGGAGTAGAAATCTTGTCGTTCTCCGCTGGGTAGTTTTCAGCGGTATTAAAAGTGGGGTCTCATGTATTTAATGCCCACGTGTTCTGGCTAAGATTTGGCGGTTGGAAAGTATGGCGTCTCTCTCAATGCAGGCTCGATAAAGCTGGACGAAAAGTGAGGATTGTGTTCTGTCTGGATGATTCTCAATGTCGGAGACAATCGGTTGAGGCAATGCTATCGATTCATCTCTGTCGTTCTCTCTTCCGAGTTCCTTTCTTGTTTCATGGATCCGCACTCTATAAAATCCCACGCCAGGTTTCTGTAAACATCACAGTTTCAGTCAGGAATCAGTTCTGAAATTACGCTGCGATTTTCGTTCAAGATGTCCAGAGGGGGACCATCTGCCACTTTTCTGGGCTGTATTTTTCATATATTAGCGGTGTTATGGATCATGGAACAGAGTATAGCGATACCCATTAGCGATGGTAGGCATGTAGTGCATGTTGTTTCTGTGTTTTATGATTGCTGATATTGGATTGACTTCATGAACTCAGACTGTTGTTATAATGTATACATTCGCAGGTTTGCTGTCGAATGGAGACTTTGAGTATGTCGAATGGGGACTTCGAGTACGCCCCTTCTGTTCTTCATACATTTTAATATACTATTATATTTTTTCTCTGTGCATTTTTCTTTACTTCACAATTTATCATGGTATCAGAGCTTCAGCAGTAAGTCTCTTCACACAGTTTGGAGAGCAACACGATCCTCACAGTGCAGAGCCTCATGGATCTTGAGAGCATGCGACACAGATTTTTCACAAGGTTTGGAAAATTGTCTGTCATACTCTCGAAAGATTCTCGCAGGAAACTTCCACGAGGAAGCTGTCCGCTCATACGCTCAAAGATCAGTGTAAGAAGCTCACGCGACAAGGCAGAGCATACTACGCTCGAAAGAATGAGGAAGAAGAGACCGAGAAAGAAGAAACTGTAAAGATTCTTGTACATTTTTCAAGAATCGTCAAAGATTGACAAAGAAGAGCTGCAGGACGGAAAAACATTTAAAGAATTCAATGAATCGTTCAAATTCGCTAAAGATTCATGCAGAAGGCAGAATCGTTTAAAGATTTAAGGAAAATCGCTCAAATCTGTCAAAGATTGCAGCAGAGAACGAAGAATTCGTGTATTTCTCTCAAATCTTTGAAAGATTCACGAATCTTTCTTTCACAGGAGTAAAGATCGCGTCTACTCTACAAAGAACAACCACTGAGGCTGTAAGATTCGTCCTGCGAACGGATCCAAAGCGGGAAACCAGTTCAAAAGGGACACAGAGAGCGCGGAAAAGGCGAAAGCATTTCAGCTGTTAGATCTTGCGTAGAAGACCGACAGCTGTTGGATCAGCAAGAAAGTGCACGAGGTTTAGTCGTCTGCAGCGCCAAGGAGAAATTTTTGACTTATGAAGTCACGAAATCCCAACATCATCTCGACCGTCCATCAAGAAACACGTGGCGAGATCTCAGCGTTTCGTGACTCGCAGGTGTAAAGGTCAGAAGACATGTCGTGAGAATTCGCGAATCACGAAATTTTGAGTTCTTCTGGACCGTTGGATCGGAAAGATCGTGAACCGTCGATCTTATCACATCGCAAAATCGGTAATCGGGAGTTGGACGAGCAAAGATTGCACTCCAAAAACTCCAATACGTGATATTGTGAAATCCCAAGAGGATTTGTGAGCCGTCCATCTCAGAGGACAGGTGGCAGCAGATCCGAGTGTCGTCAAATCGACATTTCAGAGTTCGCAGTTTTGAAAGACCGACGCAACATGACTTCGAAACTCGCGAAATCGCGATACGCGAAATAGCGATAAAGTCTCAGCCGTCCATTTGACCGGACACGTGGCGGACATCGAGGAAACCGTCGGCGTTTCGACATTCCAGGTTTCAAGTTGACAGAGAAATTGTGTCAACAGAGCATCACAAGTCGTGATATCCCGAGGTTGAATCAGGACCGTCCATCTTGAGTGGACGCGTGGAGTAAATCCGAGGACTCGGGAAAAGTCCCGAAAAGGAAAGGGCCATCGGCATATCGGGATTCGACAAATCGCGAATCCTGAGGACAAGAGATCGGGTTTCTTTGTGGTGAAAACCCCGCAAACGATCAGAGCCGTCCATCTTGTGGAGACACGTGGACGAGATCAGGAGAGTCAATTGGCGCATCGGCGTTCGGCGTTTCGCAGACCCTGGAGACGAGATGTCCGGGACATATCCAATCGCGAAATCGCGAGGAGAGATCACGACCGTCCATCTGTTGGGACGCGTGGTGGAGATCAAGGCAATCGGGAAAGTCTCCAAAGGAACGCGCCATCGGTAAATCGGAGATCGGGGAATTGAGGAGTCAAAAGAGCTCGTCATAAAAAATCGCGAAATACCGATTCGCGATATCCCGATAAGATCTGGACCGTCAGATCATACAAGATCTGGACCGTTGAATTGTCCAAATAAGCTCCCTTCGGCCATCGGCAAATCGACAAATCGGCGATCGGAGGTAAATACGAAATTTCCCTCTATTTTTTCTGCAATTTTTTTTTATGGCGTCGTCTAGCAATTTAGGACCAACTCAAGGTCCGATTCTTCTGGGAAAGATATGTTACATACAGAAAAGGATCCAACTCCTATTTTCTGTGACAATACATCAACAATTGCTTTATCCAAGAACCATGTGTTTCATAAGAAAAGTAAACACATT
>SNQJ01S0023337.1:0-29239 GCA_010110895.2 Picea sitchensis | reverse complement strand
TCTTGCACTTAAATACAAAAAACCAGAGAATACAATAATGCAACGATAAATCATTTATCACAACATAATTGCAATAATTCGCGTGACTCAATCTATCACGAACTCTCTTAGCATGAGACGAAAATTAGATGGAGTGAGAAAAACTGTCTGTCATAAAATAAGATATCTCATATACAGATGCATATCCGACAAACTAGAATGTCTGTTAAACTTTACAGTAGGGAGCTTTGCTCTACCATCGATCCTTTACAAAATGGCGAAAACGCCTACATATACCTGGAGCTGACTCAGGCACTGAAGGCGCGATCATATCATGAATTCAATGCTTGACGTTGAGGAGCTTCTCTATCAGGCGGTGTACGAAGATGCTGGACAGACTGCCCATGCAGTCGTTCGTCAGATGCAATCTCTATCAGGATGGGCTGTCAGTCTGCCTCTACACTTGGTCCTCTCCTGCCTTCTATTTATGGAAGAGGACAACGTTCAACCACCATCAACTACCACAATAACTACTTCCTTGGGATTGGGAATGGCCTCACCATCTGGTATCCCAGCCTCCGTTTCTTTTCCACCTAGTGCTTCCACCTCAACGCCTCTTGTCTTACCTTCATCCATGTCCGCCATAGGGTTCCCCTCACAGCAATTCGGAATCAAACACCCAATCCACAGGTCCTTTAATTCCTCCCCATGGCCTTCTGCACTTAACCGTGGTTACCCCCGACTCACTATCGAGGTTTCAGGGTTCTTGCTGTTGAGAGTTCCTGCTCTCTCGATTCCCCGATCACCGATGAACTCCTTTCTATGCGCTAGCCCTCTTGACTAGGCTCTTTGGTCCATACGACCATCCCTCATAAGATCGCAGCCCTATACCTCCGTCGGGGTTTCGGCACTTGCGATGCCAAAATGCATAAGTCCACGGGACTCGTGATATGTCAAATCTCGATTTCGCTTGCCACTTGTCCTTTTCTCGCGTGACCTCCCCTGTGGCCCCTACTTCTATCACGATCGCTGACAACTGGCCTCCACTACAGCTCTGTCCCCCTTCTCTGCGGTGGTGGCAGCTGCCCCCCCACTCATCGGGGTTTTGCGGATCGCGATTTCGAAATGCGCAAGCCACTTGTCTACAGGATCCCCGATATCCCGATGGCTCCAAGTCCCGGATGGGCGCTTCCCTATCGGGACTTTCCTGATGACGCCGATCTCCTGCCATGCCCCCTTTCTCAGACGGACGGTCTAGATCTCTTTCGCTGTTTCTCGTGTCCATGATTAGGCTCGCTTGACGTGTCCGGGTGCTAGGACCACAAGCCCAACTTCAAAGGCGCTTATCGACATTTCGGGGTTCGGGGTTTCGAAATATGAAATGACAGAGGACTCTTTCCCCTCGAACTCCCAACTGCCGATATGCCGACTTGACTAGATCCTGCGCCATGCGTCACTGGATCAGACGACCCAGACTTAGTCTTGAAATAGGGGTTCTTTTCTGATGCTATATATCGGGTAACTTTATATCCCCGAAATTGCGATGACCGCCGATCTTTTTCGTCGCTTAATTTTAGCCCGAACTATACTTCTTCTGTGAGCTGCGCTCGACGCTTATGGCTGCGGCCTTTGAATAAAACTCACCTGACCAGCTTTCAAAATCCCACTTCCATGTGCTTACATCATAGGCCTCAAATCGGAGAGGAAAACATCCCTGTGCAAGAAATGTCGCTAACATCCTTTATCTTCGAATGACTTGTCCCATTTGAGAACCAAATTTTCGACTTGAAAGTCTTTATCACCAACATACATCTTATCAAACCAATTCTTTATGGTTTTTTCGTGATCTTCAAATTGTTTTTTTCCCCTGTGTGAATCTCCTCTAGATTTAATAGAGTGTCGATGTGTCTTTGGATGACGGGAATTCTCTCCCGCAGGATTGTTGGGTAAGTTGGAGGGAAGGAAGGTAAATATTTGAAGGAAGAATAGATCATTTCCCATAGACAAGAAAATAAGGGAAGGTCCCTATTGAAGCCTTGGGGGTAAAACAATCATCCCATAGTGCATTGGTTAAAGAATTATGCCAATTCCTATGATGATCAACTACAATTCACTTAAGGATTCAAATTAGGTTCTTGTTTGTGGATTCGGCCAAGCCATTGCCTTGGGGGTAATAGTTGGTTCTGTATTTTAAGGTAATCCCTCTTTCCAAAGCAAACTCATATAATTTTAATGATGAAAATTATGTCTCATTATCGAACACAAGAGAGTTAGGTATCCCAAACCTAGTGATAATGTGTTGTTCAAGGAAATTCAATACCGTTTCATCATTCACTTTCGTTAATGTTATTGCTTTAGTCTAATGCATAAAGTAGTTGATAGAAGTTAGGATATACATGTGTTGATTTGATGAATGAGGATTATTATCACCAATGATATCCAACCCCCATTGTTTGAAGGGTTCTTCAACAACAATAATATGAAGCATAACAACAATTGTATACTCTCTTCCAGTGATTTTTTAGCAAGTTATGCAGCTGCATGAGTATGAATGAGCATCCTTAAACAATGTCGACCAATAATATTCACCTCTCAGTATAATATGAGTTGTTATATATCCTTTGAAATTCCCCCCTGTTGGACCATCACGCATATCTTTGAGGACTTTATCGACATCTTGCTTCTTAAGGCATCAAAGTAGCACTCCATCGTATTTTTTTTTCTGAACAAGATGCCATGAAGTAACTGATATTGTAAAAATTTCATTATTTGTACTCTTTTCTACCTAGCATTGAGGTGTTTTGGGGTCATATTGTGCTGAATATAATACTTGAGATCATTATAGTATGAATCCTTATCAATTGGAATGTATGGGAACTTTTGTGTGTAAAGTGTTGGCTCTTCTTGCCAACTGTCTTCTTCTTGATTTTCAACATTCGTGATTCCAGTCACCAATTTGCAGAGGCCTTGACCCTTGACGATGTTTGATGGCTTAAATTCCAAGTAATATTCTTGTAGGTTCATCATCTAGTTATCTCATTTATCTCCTATCTCTCTCTGTACAAAGAGGGATCTGACCTCTAGGTGAGGAACGATCACTTTAGTGTGGTTCATCAAAATATGTGGTTTGAACTGTTTAATTGCTTTGTGGACGACAACGACTTTCTTATCCCTCGGTGGGTAATTCAATTCAACAACTTGTAACCCTATGCTCATGAGAGTGATGAGGAAGTCATTTCCTTGCTCATCCTTTTGCATGAACACTGTTGCATGAGAATGATCTAATGCAAAGGTGTACAACAAAAGGTTCTTAGTGAAATATGGACTCTATAGATATGGTGCAGTTTATATAGTGACCTTGATGTTTTCAAAATCCTCCTTTTAAAAACATGTCCATTTGAACTGAACATCCTTCTTTATCATTTGTTGAATTAATTTCACAATTTCAACAAAGTCCGGGACAAATCTTCTCACAAAATTGATCTTGCCAAAAAAGGACTACATAGAATTCTTTTTGTGGGATGGTGGGATTTGCATGATAGATTTAGTTATTTTTGGATCTATCGAAACCTCATCCTTAGAAATAACATGAACCGATGAAATACCTTCTAAAATAAAAACAAAAAATATTCTTTTTTGGATTTAAAGAGATACCATATTTTTTGCATCGTTATAATATATGATTCAAATGATTTGGGTGATCATCTCTCTTCTTTGAATAAATAGTGACGCCGTCGAGATATATCACCACAATTTGTTCTATTATACCTTTAAATGCAATGTCCATTTCCCTTTGAAATGTAGTGCCAACATTAATTAAACCAAAGGGAATCCTACGGTATGTGTATGTCCCCCACTTTGTTCTAAAAGTGGTTTTTAATCTATCTAGTTCTTCTACAAGAACCTAGTTGTACCTCAAAAACCCTTCTAGTAGAGAGAATATTTTAAAGATAGAGACGAGTTGCAAGATCTGTTCCACGAGGGGAACTACGTAGTTGTCTTTGTCAAAAGCTCGATTCGAATTCCATAAATCTATGCATATCCTGATTTCTCCTGAATTATTTCTAATGGGAACCATATTCGACACCCAAGTTGAATTACGAACCTTGAAGATGATCCTAGAATCTAATATATTTTTTAATTCCTTCTGGATGAGCGGTTCAAGGCCTGCATGTATCTTCCTTCCTCAAATTTTGTTGGAATGGTTTGACACCTTCTTTAATTGGAATCACACGTTGAATTATCTGAGTTTCATAAGTATTCATATCATCATAAGTCCATGCAAATACATCATGATACTTCTTGAACAATTGTGTAAACACATGTTTTTTTTCCTCTGAACAAAAAGTGCGCAGATTGACGTACTTGGGATGTTTAGGGGTTCCAAAGTTGACCAGAAAATGAAACATGGTTGAACTGTTGGTATTTATATTTGTAGGCCTTTTGAACTTTATCTGCAAATTAGACAGCTTCTGAAGTGATAACACTTTCTTCGAGATGCAATTTGTTTTCATTTTCCTTGCTTCATCTCTATAGCTTTGAAGATCTTGTTCATGAGCTTGAACATCTATTGCAGATTCTTGAAAAACATGCAAGCTAGTAGGGAATTTGATGATTTGAGTATCATTATTGAAATTTGAATTCTCTCTATTTCATGATGTTATCCAGTATGGAAGGTCTGAACATGATTTCAACAGAAAAAAAAAAACATTGTTAAGAGGTGTATATTTAGAGGCTAAGTTCACTAAAATGTCCGTGGAAGCATTCTGAAAACAAGATATAGATCCAATATTTAAATCTCTGAAAGAATAAAGAAAATTCCATACTTCTTTTTGGTAACCTCTTAGATGTGGGGAAAAGTATTGAATAGTGTTTCTTACCTATCAAATGATTATTTATGAATTACCAAACACTCATAAGAATTTTACCTTAAGGTCAATGGATTTCTTCAAGCCTTGGACCAAGTCTTCATATTTCCCAGTGTTATTGGTGCATTCAAATTTCAACTGATAGAATATGAGAATTTTACATTGATGTGGATCAATGATGATAAATTCTACCCTGGATCCATATTGAGATTTGGAGCCATCAAAAAACATAGTCCAAACGTCAGTATATACAGGTGGAATAATGATACAATAACCTAATTCTTTTAATACTATACAAGAATTATCATCAGTTTGATTGCATGGAAGGAATTTAGACTGAATGTCTATTTGTAATTTAGATGGTTGTGCTTGATAACAACCATGTTTAGTCTCTAAGAAATAGTTACCCAAAACAGAATGTGCAAAGCTGATGGGTTTGTTTTACCTTAGAATTCAATCACTGTGTGTTACATATGAGCTTCACTATTTACACGAATCTGATTGGGTTTACCTTTGTATGAAAGCCATAGGTGGGACCAATCTATAGAAAAATATCCTTGAAATTTAGCAGAACAATCCTTGCTTAACAACAATCCATAACTGTCTGGGATATCAACAACAACAATGCTAATTACTTGATGAACCCTTGGGTCAAAGGCTAATACAATTTGCACATCTTTTAGTTCTCCTTTGAATTTTGCATCTCACTTGTCTAAGTGTATGATGCTTGTGGTAGTAAATTGTGGAACATTGTTTATCCATTGACATATCAAATAGGGAATGATGTTGGAAGAAGCACCAAAATCTACCAAACAATTGTGTATATTGAAATTAAAAATTTCATACGTAAGTAGAAAAGGAGGGATTTGGGACCTTGAATAAGCACCTCTACTTGTTGTGTTTATGGAAGCTTTGATTTCAACTGTATGGATCACCTTTTCTTCCGAAGTTTTAGAAATGTTTTCAATTGTAGAAATGTCTTTGTTCTAAGATTTGGTGGTGTTGAAAGTATCAATAATGATATCATGCTATTGTGGTAATGTCAAAACATCATACATGGAAATGTTGGATTTAGTTTTATTCATGTCTTCAATAACACTATACTCTAAAGCATGTGTTTTTGGTATGTTTGTTTTTGTATTTGGATATGGACTTTTAGTTTTGTTGTTGGTTATTGGATTGTTGGGATTAGCATTTTTTTGCAGCTAGATGTGACATACTAGATTTGTTGTTATTGGCTGAAACAACTATGCTATACTTATCACTAGAAATGGTTGGATCTAGGGTGCTTGGTTTTGATGTTGTTATAGGTGGGTGATTTTCCTGAGAGGGTTTGTGGTTTTCAATGAAGAAGAGGTCTTTGGGACAACACCTTTGTTGCGTAGATTGTAGTCTCTAGGGATATATTTTATAACAGGTGCATCTCCAATAAACAATTCCTTGATTTGTTCATCCTCTGAATCAATACATCAATCCCACGAGGACATAACAAACTCTTGAGGGGTTTCCTTCATATTCTCCTCACTTATTGCTTCAATTGGTTGTTCATCATTTGAACTCTGTTGATCTAGAAGATGATTAATAATAGAGGTCATGGAGTTAACCCATTGGGGGTAGGTTTTTTTAGAGTGATTTTGTTGGTGATATGAGAAGAAGTTGGCATTGTCAAAGGTATCTATATTCAATGTGAGTTGTGGCAATGGGCGGAAATATATTTTCCTTGAAGGTCCTTCTCCAACGTTCTTCTTGAGATCGATAACTTAATTCAAAAAATTCTTAACTAACTTAACCACACTATCAATCTCTTTTGGTTCCTTATCAGGGTTTTTTTTTTAACAACAAAGGTTTCTTTCATAGATGATTTTAGGGGATAAATTTCACAAATGGGCTATTTTTCCATGTTTTTTCTCAAAAAACGATTTGCTAATTTCCATTTTTTCTAAAAATGATTTGCCCAAATTCCATAGAATAAATTATTTTACTTTAAAAATCACCAAAAATCTATAGAAACTATATAAAATCCTTAGAAATTTGAATATTTTTACAAAACTATTGCCAAACATTTTACACTTTGCATATTAAGGGCTAGTAATATTAGCCCATGTTTCTACATTTTAATATGAATTTTCATCCTTAAAATCATCCCTAGTTTCTTTCCAGCTAACTAGGTTTCTTTAAAATATGGGTGGATATCGTAAGAGGATATCTCTTTCTCAACAGTTTCAACTTATTCAAAATTATGAGCCAACGTGTCCTACCAACTCGTTTAACAAACATGCCTTTAGAAGGAATTAGGGAAAAATGTAGTATTTGATGGATAAGGACTGCAAAGGGGCACTTTCAACAATGAATTTAGTGAGGATTGTAATAAAACATTGATTCAAGTCCTTCGCCTTTTCCCTTTTTTCAATTTTTATGGCCCCTAATTCTTTGTATAAGGTATTAGTAGTTTTTCATTCCCCATTTTTTTTAATAATAACCTTTTTAAAGTCTTCCGAACTGGTTATGGAACTGGGTGGAATATTAAAGTACCATGTGGAATCTCTACCCACAAAAGTGTAAGGAAAAATCCTACAAACCACATATTCATGTCAAACATTGAGTAGTAGGATAGCTAAAAAGAATTTTACAATGTGGTCCTTAGGTGAACCAAGGCTATCTAGGTAAATTTTCGGAAGGATATTTTCTAGTTTTTTGGGCATCTCATGTAATGTCTATGGTAGGTTCAGAGCACCCTTAGATAGCCAAGGTGGGGTTACTACAGTTTGTTCTTGACATTCATCCATGATATGTCTGATATTGATTTATGGGTTTTAACCGTTAAATTCATGTTCCATTTCAGTAGGAGTAGGATGAAACTGATTTAAGGGTACATGTATGTCTTGGAGAGTGGTTTCAATCAAATATTTAAAAAATTTAGCTAGAATATTTGGCTGGTTGTTTGGTCTTCTGAAGTGGGTAGTAATTATTTTGGGTAGCTCTGACGATGTGGGTAACTTACCAAGATGTTTGGCGTAGGCATGAGTGATACGACGAGTCTCAATAAATTCCTCATAGCGTAAAGGAAACCAAGTTTCTGTATGGGTAACCTCTTGTTATAGATTGATACTAGGGAAAAGGTTTGGACCAGGAGTGTTTTTAGAGGACTGGCTATGATTATGTAATGTTTTTGTGTAAGCCATACAATTTGAGGCCCTCCTTCTATCTTCAATTATGTTGATGAGGTGTATTTTTTTAGCAATAGTAAGGGGTACTCCCTGATACAAGGTCCCAATTAGACTATGCATTATTTGTTTTAGGAGACCAATACAGATTTTGGTCCAGATACTATTATTGGTTAAGAGGTGAAGCCTTATGATTATGCAATGTAAATATGTAGATGATGACTATGTATGAAAATAAATATAATCTACTTCTACTCTATTCTATCCTATCTTATGTCATGTCCCCATTTTTGGATTCCCCTGTTCGATAGTGGAAATAATTTCGTGGCTTTTCAATGAAGAAAAAGGGAGTCAAAATGGGTTATTCAATATCACTTAGTTGGGAGATGTTATGTATTTAAAGTTACATTATATTAATAAGTTACTTATTTATAATTAAAAGTGAATTTTAATTCTAAAGTGAAAAAAAGGGGGATAAGGGTTATATTTGATTTAGTAAAAAAGGGGATAAGGGTTACATTTGATTTGGTCAAAAAAGGGAAATTTATAGACGGCATGAAGAAAGGATAAAAGGAGGGGTGGAGCCTCACTTTGGCATTATGATTTGATCTCTCATTTTGGAAGTGTTCTTGGAGCCATTATCTCATTAGGGTTTATCAAAACCCTTCCACTATTGGTTTGGTTTAGGTGGTTGTTGGTTACTATTCTTCTACTTTGTATGAGATTATTGACCTAGGGTTCATGTCTGTTCTGGTTTCCAACAAAGCCTCTAAAACTATTGGCCCTCTTGGTAAACCAGAGGGCAACACAACACAAAAAATGCATTGTGCAGTCTCACCCGAGATAGATTTAATTAGTGGTTGTAAGACTAAGGTGTTTACAACCTAGGATTGAGTGTGAGATATGGGAACTATGAAATGGACCATTATTATAACTTGTAAATGCAATATACTGTTATTTGACGAATAAGTAGAAAATATAATAACTCATTCATAAAACATAGCAATAACAACTGAAGACAATAAATATATGCATGCATTCATCACATAACACAGATGTTACCGTGGTTCACCCCCTCCTGGGATACGTCCACAAAGATTTGTCTCTCGACTCTCTTATTATAGTCTCTCTGTTACTACGACGCCGCACACTTACAATTATTCCCAGTTGGGTAAGATCTATATGAGGTGGACTAGATCGCACCAGGCTCCCCAGCCTGTGATCTAACCCTCAAGATCTACCCTCCTTCACCCTCTCTAGCTCAACAAATTATAAAAAGTAGACCATACAAAAAAATATCACATAGTGGTTCGATACAACACCTCTTCCTACAATAACAACTTATCTCTATCATATTCTGACCCTTACAAAAACATCCTGACCTTCAACAACCCAAACCCCTTATGATACCTAAGTATCTATATTTATACGTTTTATGGATCTTCAACCTTTACAATGCATTAACAAAACCCTAACCCTACCGTTGTTAAGTCTTCCTTGCATGCACACGTGTTTTTCTTCCTTCCAGATGTTGCTTTCCTTGTGCACGCTTTCTTTCCCACGATCGCCTTGATTTCCCACTTTGGCATGACATGTCTTTCTTTCCATTTTTTCCTTCCTCCAACATGCCCCCAACACTGACATGTGGCTCATCCTGAGCTGCCTAACCTTTGTGTGCTTCTTCGATCTTCTTGGTGATCGCCTGAAAATTTTCCTTGAGCTCTGTTGCTTGTGTCTACACCTGTGCAGTCTTATCCTTGAGTGTGTTCACTATATGGACTGCAACTTCGTCACTGACCAATTCTGCGCATTCTACCTGATTATGTGCTCTATGTGCCTTGGTTTCCTCTGTTTATGCTAGGACCTCTGCTACCTATTCTTGCAGCAGTTCCATTCGATCTTGTCTCTCTTGTTTATGTGTTTGTGCAGTGGTGAGTTCTGCCTGTAGTTTCTTCATGTCCTGCGCCACTTTGACACGCTCTATGATATCCATTGTCTTATGTCTCTGCTTAAGGTCTTGGAACGCTGCCTTGATCCTTTCTTCTTCTTTGTCCCACTTTTGGACCTGCTGATCCTCCTCTAACTTTGTGCAAACCTATGCTTCTTGATCAAACAAGTCGGTTGTTGTGATGACTTGTTGTTCTATCTCCTGCAGCTGTGCTACTACTTCCTGCTTCCTTTGCTCCTTCACTGCTAGTGGAGTAGTGGGTGCGATTTGTTCTCGGAGATTCTCAATATCCTTCTTATATTGATCAATTGCCTGTGCAATCTGATCAATCTGTTTTGCTGCTGTGATTTTCTCCCCCTACACGGCCTTTGGAATCTTCCAGTAAGTTCTTGCCACTTTATGCTCCAATCCTTTCTGTCACTCCTTTTCCTCTTGGGTCTCAAATTTAGCCTGTTCATAGACTATTTCCACTGCATCACGCTTCTCTGTTTCTTACTGCAATTATACTAAGTTTTTATGTGCACGAGACTGTACCTAATGGTTGACACTGACCTTAAATTTGTATAGTTCCCTGGATGGCATCCACGTCAAAACCAGTTGGATTTGAGCTAAGTATTTTAGAGGTGTCTGCCCCATGATATCACCCATGTGCAACATACTGGGTGTGATGTTAATGTTGCGTTTGGCCACAGTATTGTATGGAATGGATCTCATTTTTCTTCTTCCACTCCTTTCTCTATCTGCAGTGTTGATGGTTCTTATCCCATGTTGTTTACTTTTTGCGCTTCCCCAATTCGTTTGAGGAACTACTGCATTTCTATCAGATCCTCTTGAATCATATCCCTGTGGTGGGAAACATTATCAAATTCCTTGGCTAGACAATCCTGGACCATTCAAGCTATCATTTATCCATCGTTGTCCATGATCGTATATTTTGACGGTGTTCTTTGGGCCTTTGTTTTCTTACGCGCTCCTCCTATATGTGTAGCTAGCCTCTTATTTCCACCTAGTTCCTGTGAGCTGGGACTTGGTGTGGCCCCCTGCACTGCCTTAGTCTATTTCCATTGTTCTTTGGCTAGCTATGTATTCTCCTTTTTCCCCTTCTGTGTCCCCGTCTTCGCTATGCCTTCATTTGTCTGTGTTGTTTTTGTCTGGCCCATCCTTCGTTTCTTGGGCACTTGGAGTTTCTGAGGATGTGTTTCTCCCTGCCCTGCTTCTTCTTCTTTTGTTCTTTCCTGCAAGTCTTGGATGAGGACTGGAATCTTCCACTCGTTGTCCCATTAGTTGATGACCATGTCGATGTCACCCTCTATGATACAATAGCGCATTGGTAGCCATTGTTTATCAATATCCTTCCGCACCTGTATCCATATTGTGTGGCATGTGGCCTTGAATTTGGTGATGTCTTGATACCATGCGAGAGCCTCTGGTGTGATCCTCAACATGTTAGAGATGGATTCCTGCAGGTCGCGTAGGTATCCTTCAAATATGGACCCGTTCATCCTTTTTTTCTTAGCATCCAACCTGGCTTTCAATATTAAGTATCTTTCTCCTTGGTTCAACTTGGGTCTAGTACAAAAAGTTACATACCTTGGTTCTCTCCATCCCATAAAGGCTATTAACATGATTAGCCATGAATAGTGAAACTATGTTCCTAGGTCTTACACATACTTGCAGTCATTTAGGAATAAGTTCAAGAGATATGGTGCACATCTCACTATGGTGGCTTCGGTGCATTGGGCCGCAACTGCGACAACCCTAGCTGGAACTTCCTCTTTGCGGCATTTTCTTAGCAAATTACAGGCTAAGATTTTTGCGCCTATTTGTGTGGAAACATCATTTATCCTCTTGTGAATAATTCCTCGTGTCCCCCTGTCAGTGCCATACTTCTTCTTCATTTCTTCTTCTAGGGATTTCTCCTTGGTTTTGTCATCCAAAAACTTCATTGGATCCATGCCCCGAGATGGAAATCTTGTTATTTTTGCAATAAGCTATATGTCTATCGAGACAATCTTGTCCAACCAGATGTCTCCACCATGTGTGATTGCTAACAGTTGTTTGATGCACACACCTACGTACTGAACTTTTCCAAAATGTGGTAGATCCAACAAACCTAAGATTCCTATTTTCTCCAACCTTATTTCCCATTGGAGTGGTTGATCAATCGGTTCCCCAACCGAATTTATGCCCACCGTCTTCATGTACACTCTCTTTGAAAATTTCAAAAACTTGTCTGCGTCTGCTACATCGTGGTCTGAGTATTTTAGCTTTTCAATATGACCCAACAAGTCTGATCCCACTTGTATCCCATCTGGTATACGTGGTAGAATGATTGTTGTAATTGGTTTCTTACGAGGTGACCTAGGTACCTACTGCTTGTCTTTCGTCGGCGGTGGTGGCTAGCTCGAAGTTCCAGCGACTACTGCTTGTGTTTCAGAGTACCCTTATGGCCAACCTGTGACATCCTCTACCATTCCTTCCAGTGGGTGGTCTGATATGGTGGTTTGTGACTCATCTGGCTCGATTGCTACTTCCTGATTCGTCGTCGTTCCATTGAATTTCGGAGATTCTTTGGTGTTCTTTGGATGCACCTCCTTCAGGGTTTCTGCATTCTGGTTTTACTACTCCTGTACCTCTATTGGTCTATCTATGTTTGTGCCCTCTGGTGCTGGTTGTTGGGTTGCTTCCACTATAGGTGTAGGGTTCACTGGTGTTGTGTCTAGAGATGGGATTTTGTCGACATTGACGATCTCAAGCAGCTGCTATTCACTTTCTTCCAACTGTACTTGTGACCTGGTTTTAACTCTGGTTGGTTTGGGACTCTAGATTTCTTTGGTGGTTCCATGGTGGTGACTGCCGAACGTCTGCTGAGTTTGGATGGTCTATGTTACCTATGTGAACACGACTCTATGCTTCATAACCTATATCGCTCTCTGTCTGCTCTCCTTTCACAAATGGACTATTTGTTTCTGCGTCTGTGTTTTGTAGGGGCTTCACAGGCAGCTTGTCAAGGATTCTTCCTTAATTGTGGGTTCAATGCACCTCTAGTTCTTTCATACTTGTCATTAATTTTCCTTGCCATCTCCAGTTGGCGCGAATAATGTGGCATCCTATTGGTCCTTTCCGTCTTTTAATTTTGCCTGACTCCATATTTTCGTACTTCTTTTGTCATATTTCTATTTCCCACTTGTTTTCCTTTGTACATGGCCATTGTACTTCTCCTCACCGAGTTTGTATTCCTAAGTGTGTGTGATATTTGTTCTTTCGGCACACTTTGCCTCTGTTGGTACTTTTTAACGTTATTTTTTTTTTACTGTGCGGTGGGTGGTCGACTTTCCTTGTACAACTTCAGTCGGATTTTGTTGATCATCCCTCTAAGTTATGTCCCTGATAAGTCTTTCATCTATAAAACTCCTCCATCTATGAAAATTTTTACTTCGCATGGTCCTAACCAATGCATCCTGAGCTTGCCTAGGTGATGAAATGATTTGTTGTCATACATCAATACTAAATCGCCTTCCTTGAAAGTTTTCTTCTTGATGTGTCTATCATGGAAAGCGTTGTCCCTTGCTTTCTAAACTTGTTGGTGGAATACTGATAAGATTCAATCTTCCTCCATGGCTAGTAGCTGATTTAGTCTCTCCTATATTGGGGCTCATTCTATCATGTGCGTAATTTTTGCTACACGCAAGCTTGGTACTAAGAATTCTAATGGCACTACCACTTCTTAGCCATAGACCAATTTAAATGACGTGTGCCCTGTCTACATTTTGCACATAGTCCTGTAGGCCCATAATACTACTGGTACTTTGAGGTCCCAGTCATCCCTATTGATGTTACAGATATTTGTCAGTGTGTTTTCCAGGATTTTGTTGAATGCTTCCACTGTGCCATTTTCCTGTGGGTGATATGGTGTGCTCTTCTGATGATAGACTTAAAATTCTTCGGTCATAGGGCTGATGGTGTTGTCTATGAAGTGCGTGCCTTGGTCGCTCATCAAAATTCTTAGGAATCCAATTCTAGTGATTACTTGTTCAAATAAAAAGTGTGTTGTTGTTTCTGCACTGCAATCTTTCTCTGGTGTGGCTTCCACCCATCTTGTTAGGTACTCCGTCGCAGTGATAATTTACCTTGCTCTTGCTCTTTTCGCTGGTGGTTTGATTGGTCCCACAAAGTCCATTTCCCACTTATCGAACTCTTGTAATGTTACTTATGGTCATAATGGAATCTTGTCCCTTCTATTGGTTTACTCTTTTGAGTCTGAATGAATCGTCGACCACCATAGTCTTGCACGCAATACCTTCTACGCAGTATCTTTGTATGCATAATTTCCTCCTGTGATCCCCTCATGGGATTCTACTAACACCCTTGGTCTTTCGTGTTCTAACACATATCTTCCCAGTATGATATCTGCGCCCATTTTGTGTAATTGTCCTACAATCAATTGATAGTCGGTGGCACAAACTACTAGATTTTTCTTCTGCATGGTGTTATATTATTGCGGTGCAGTACCTGTGCTCAAGTACTGAATGATATCGATGAATTATTCATCAACGATCTGGACTGAGAATAACTGGGAATCTGGAAAGTTGTCTTCTAAATTTGTAGGGTTTTCTCCATTTGTGACTCTTGATAGGTGGTCAGGTCCTGCATTTAGTTTTCCTAGCTTGACTATTACTTTAAAGTCGAATTATTGAAATAGTAGTAACCATCGATAGATTATGCCCCCCAACACTGGCTTGTTGACTAGGTATTTTAGGGCTGAGTGATCTGTGAACATATTAAAAGTGTTTCCCCAATAAATAATGTCTGAATTTCTATAGTGCGTAGACCATAGCTAGGCCTTCTCGCTCTGTAGTGTTTTAGTTTTGTTCTAATTCTGATAGCTTTCTGTTCACAAAGGCTATGGGGTGATCCAAATACCCCTATCTTGGCTGCATCAAGATAGCTCCAAGTGCTATGGTTGATGTGTCTACATGGATGTGGAATGTCTTCTCCTAGTCTGGAAATACTAGTATAGGTGCGGTGACCATGTTTTCCTTCAGGGTATCCAGACCATTTTGACACTCATCGTTCCACTGAAAATTTGTATCTTTGCTTAGCAACTTTTCCATTGGTGCAGTAATATGCGCATATCCTTTGATAAATTTCCTATAGTATCCTGTGTGTCCTAACGTCGCTCATAGATGATAGACTGTTTTTGGTGCTAGTAAGTTAACAATTACTGCAATCTTTACGGGATCTACGAGTAAACCTTGTCTGCATACTATATGGCCCAATAATATCCCAAACAGTGTTCTCAATATGAATTTATTTATGTTCAGTGATATCTGGCATTGTCTACATCTTTCTAACATCAGTCGTAAGACTTCTACATGTTCTTTCAACAAACTATAGACTGCCCAATCATCCAGGTATACTTTGAGAAATTGGTGGATGAATTCCTTGAAAACAACAATGACTACTCTGGAAAATATTGCTGGTGCATTATTTAGTCCAAATAACATGACTTTGTACTGGTAATATCCCCATTCTATCAAAAATGTAGTCTTGTATCAATCTTCCTATGCTATCTTGATCCGATGGTAGCCTGAGAATCCATCGTTGAATGAGTAATATTCATGTCCTCCTACGTTTTCTAACACTTCATCTGTGAAAAGTGTAGGGAATGGGTCATGTAGGCATGCATCGTTCAACTTCCTCAATTCGACGCATATATCGATCCCTCTTTGTTTCTTGTCCTGCACTACCATCGATCTTATCCATTCTGATTCTTTGACTGGTTCTATGATTTCGACTTTGAGCATCCTATCAATCTTGGCTTTGACTTTCTACTTGTATATTAGGTTCAGTTTATATGGTCGTTGTCTGATCGATCTTGCTTCAGGTCTGAGTGGTATCTTCATTTATCCTATCTCTCCTGCTATACCCTTCATCTCCATAAATGTTGTGGGAAACAAGTCGATGTACTCACGAAATAGCTTTGTTATGCTTTCCACTATTTTCTCATCCCAGTAATCTCTGATTCTAGCCATCTTGGGATTCTTAGTTGTCCCAATGTTGACTTTCTTTACCTTGATCGATGAAGAAATAAATTTTGATTGTATAGGTGGTCCTTCCACTTCACTTTCACCTTCTTCCTCTTCTATCTGAATATCGCATGGATCATATTCATCCGATGATTTCCGTTGCACATGGTAACATGAAAACAATTCCTTAATTATTTGTTTGTTTTGTTGTTGTTCTTCTGTGATAAGTTTTGCTCCTGGGTATTTAATAAATATCACTCCTCTTATTTGTTTAAGAACAGTGTCTATGTTTGGGTTCTCATGCTCAAACAAGAAAGTGACTGTAAATTTTTTTTGCAATGACGTCTAGGTTGTAGTTCCTTTATGCAATTCCTAGTCTGTATACCAGTTCCCTGGTATGCCCTCCAGTGTGTGTATAAAATGATGACACCACTCCTCTGGGGGTGTCATTTTCCACAACGTTCTTCACTTCTCCAAGTGTTCCACTGGTGCCCCTTTCCCATCACAGTTCTTTTGCTTGTTGTTTTTCTGTTCTGCGCCAAACCTTATGTGCACTAATTGCTTACATTGGTACCAATCTATAATTGTCTCTTTGTGTGCACCCCACCATCTTGCTGGTGTGGCCTTGAGTGTTATATCAAGTGCTAACAGTCTTTGATTCTATGAAACTTTGTCTTTGTACTGTGCCAAGAATGTTTCCAAATCGTTTATTCCATGGAAACTAGGTGGTTACCTTATTTTCGTGCCTACCCATCTTACTGCGTGGTCTATTCTTGCTCATCTTCTCGTGGACACTTCGTGTAGCCTTTCTTTCCAGTTCTCTAAACCAGTGTTTGAGTATGTTTCACTTGAAGTAATGCTCCGCCAACTGAGTATTCCTTCTACAATTGGGTTTATGTAATCCTCATCGTGCGCAGTTTTTCTATACAACTAGCCAATTTCCTCTAAGTCCAAACAAGTAGGTTCTACAAACCTATCCCCTTCTAATGGATCTGATGGCGCGATGACCCTGTATTCTCCTGACTCAAATGTCATATTTCTTTCCTTCAAATTGATTATGCCCTAGTTGTCAAACGTCCAGTCCAAACCAAACAATGTTGGGTATGGTGTTGTTTCATCTACTATTTCATTGAATTCAAAATCTTCTTTAGTGCGCACTCCATCTAGGTCTATTGTCACTCCTTTTAGTCTATCGATTGGTAGGACTCTGTGTTGGTTTGCCAGTTTCAATTGAACAGGTGAATATCCTAATGTGGGCTCTCCCATGCATTGCCATGTCTTATTTGGTATTACATTGACCTTAGATCCTAGATCAAGTATGATATCTCCCATGTTGAAGTCTCCAATGTTTGCATTCAGTCTGAACTCCCTACTTGTTTTTTGCCTAGTATGCAGGTGATTAACTATTTTTGGTTATAGTTTTCCTTCGGTCTCCATACTATATTTTTCTAGTATGTTTTGAAGTATTTTCACAGATGATGATCATTCAATACTTTTACACATGATTGCAGAAATCCTTTGATTGTACTTACTTGTGCCATAGAATGTGGATCGTTGGTATGATCCAATGATGAAGGCATTTCATATTCTGGTGCTTCCTTGCTTCGTTGTGCAGTTGAAGTCATCGCAATGTCTTCCTTCTGGAATTCTTTTCTGGCTTCCTTAAATATATCCTTCTCCTTCCGCGCATCGAACTGCTTCCTTTGTTTGGCATTCTTTTTCACCCATTGATTTTGTGCTGGCTCTTGTTGAACAATGTCATCCCTTGTTTTAGCTCCTCCATGGGTAACTATGTTGATATTTCGTCCTTCATCCCTTTCTTTGGCTGAGATCCACTAAACATTCTAGTTGTTATGGTGTCTCTTTTCCTGAATCTTTACTAGTAGTGTCAGACATTCTTCTGTATCTTGGTCCGATGCGCGACAATACATACAAATTGTTGGTGGAAGCGAGCATTCTCTTGCATAATGTCCTGGTTGTTGACAATTGTGACATAGCACTGGTCCTCTACCTCGTCTGAAACCTCCTCTCACTCACCCCCCACCTATGTATCCTGCTTGATCTCCTCTTGGCGCGTTATATTGTGGCACCTGATTATACTACCTGGTATTGTACTAAGGTTGTGTTGTGTTGTATTGCGGATGTGTGTTATTATATGGTTGTTGTGTAGTATTATACTGCTATTGCGCAGTGTTGTATGGAGCTGGAACTTGATTAAATTGTGGTGCAGCTTGCCCAATCATCATTTCGGTTTGCACTTTATATGCATCTGATGTCCTTTCACGCATCAACTCCATAGTTCTACAATCTTTGTCGTCATGGCCTACTAACTTGCAAAAGGGGCAATATGAACTCTTTGGGACTATCTGGTATTTATGCATCATTGGGCAGTGATATGGGTCATGACCCGGTTTGTTTCATACTTCACACCATGGTCCTCTTGTTGGTAACGAGTTTAGCATTCCTATTTCCATATACTGCGCGAATTTTGGGCATTCGTTCTTGTGGTGTCCTTTCGTTTTGCATGTAGTACACCAAATGACTTCCCCTTTATCCTTATTCTTATTCTGGTTGATTTGGAATGTTAATTTATTCAAATCCTCCTTTAGTTCTTCAATAGTTGGATCTGTCTGTTGATACTGATTTTCTTCCAGTTGTAGGGATTCCTGTAGAGCCTCTGCCTGCGTCTAAAAATTTTGTTGTCACAATAGGTACTTTAAGTGTGGGAGTAGTGAATTAACAAACAAGTGCCGATGCTTCATATCAGTCATGAGTTATTTCAATTTCCCCTTCAGTTGCTTGAATCTCTAGTTGATCTCCCATACAAATTCTCCCGGTTTCTGTCAGATTTCTATCATCTCATTCATGTATTGATTGTCTGAGCTCGGCTTATGGAACTCATTTATCAATAACTTCTTAATGTCTACCAGTGTCCTTGTCATCCCCAGTGCACTGTTTTTGTTGAGACTCATGTACTAGTCTAGTGCGTGGTATCTTAGTGTAATATATAACTGTACAAGTTTGGTATCTTCATCAGTGAATCTCTGCTTTGTTTCCCAGATCTTTGCAAAAATGAACAAGTGTTTCTCAGGGTCTTTTTTTGCTTCTTCTCAAAATTCTAGTAACTTGATGGTGGGATCATGTCCTGCCATTCTGAATGTTGAACTACTACCTCCATGTGGTGTAGGTAATTGACTAGTGTTGCCTGAACTGAATCCTCCAATTGTTGCTCCTTGTGTAAATGTACTTCTTGCTGTCAGACTTATTCTGAACTTCGGTTGTCTAAATGATGGTGTTACCTTTGGTGTATTAGTCACACATGGGTTTATGGGTTCCACACTGACATCAATATGGATAGGATTGTTGCCTTCTCTTCCCATTCTTGGGCCTCTTGTCTTCCTCTCATATGTTTCACATAGGATTTCCTCAATTTTCTCCACATCCTGGAGATCCTTTACCTCTTCCTCATCACTCGTCAAGCCTTCCCTTGCGGATACGACTCTCTTCTTGGTATTCACCTTGTATTGGTAGGGTACTCCTCTACACATGTTTCCAGTTGTCTCCAAGATCCACTGGATCTGGTCATCATCCATCATGATCGGGTCCAAGGGTTCCTCCTTATTACCCTTATCCTTTCCTCCTTCCATTTCTCCTCTTTCTGTCATTGCTTCCCCCCTTCCCCCATGCACGCAGGGAAATTTAGCGGTCTGACTCCATTATCAATACACCTTTGTTGTATAACAATATCTTAATAGATGTATAAAACAATCTAATGTACCTTCCTTGAGGTTCTCACATAAATTCTTGCTTCGCTGTGCTATATGACTTTGTTGTGTTGACTGCAAATTATGTTATGAAACCTGCCACAATACTATCAAGCCAAAAATATACTGCGCGGGTGAATTTGTTGTTCACCTGCTGTAACTGCTTGATCTGTACTGGGGTCCAATCTAACTATTGAATTTGTTTCTTTGTGTGGTTATCCTTCAACCTTAGTATCCACTCCTACAACAAATGTGGGAAATCATAGAAGAAGACTTCATGTAAAACAGTAAAAAAGTATTTCTCAAGATATTTCTGAGATGTTATTCTAGCGTTTCTGTTATCTTTCTGTGAAAACTCCATCTCTTTGGTTCTTAGAAAATTTTTGATCTCTTCTTTTGTGGGATTCCATGGTCTTTAACATTCCCTTCTAATGGCTCATTTCTCTCTGCCCTAACCTTTTCTTGTTCTTCCTTCGACAGGTCTTCAACTTATCTCATCTACTCAACCCTCTCTTGTTCCTACCAATGACAGGTCTTCAACTTATCTCATCTACTCAACCCTCTCTTGTTCCTACCAACGACAACGAAACCATTTGTTGGTTACTATTCTTCTACTCTGGTTGTGTTTATTGACCCAGGGTTCATGTCTGTTTGGGTTTCCAGCAAAGCCTCTAAGACTATCGGCCCTCCTGGTAAACCAAAAGGCAACACATCACACAGAATGCGCTGTGCAGTCTCACCTGAGATAGATTTAATTGGTGGTTTTAAGACTCATGTGTTTACAGCCTAGGATTGAGTGCGAGATATGGGAACTATGAAATGAACCATTAATATAACTTGTAAATGCAATATACTGTTATTTGATGAATAAGAAGGAAATATAACAACTCATTCATAAAACATAGCAATTACAACTGAGGACATTAGAGATATGCATGTATTCATCAAATAACATAGATGTTACTGTGGTTCACCCCCTCGTGGGCTACGTCCACAAAGATTTGGATCTCATCTCTCTTATTATAGTCGCTTTGTTACTACGGCGCCGCACACTTACAATTCTTCCCAGTTGGGTAAGATCTATATGAGGCAGACTAGATTGCACCAGGCTCCTCAGCCTGTGATCTAACCCTTAAGATCTATCCTCCTTCACCCTCTCTAGCTCAACAACTTATACAAAGTAGGTCATACAAAAAAATATCACATATCAGTTTGCTACAACAACTTTTCCTACAATAACAACGTATCTCTATCGTATTCTGGCCCTTACAAAAACATCCCGACCTTCAACAACCCAAATCCCCAATGATACCTAAGTATATGTATTTATAAATTATCTGGATCTTCATCCTTTACAATGCATTACCAAAACCCTAACCCTACCGTCATTAGGTCTTCCTTGCATGAATTGTGTGTTGTTCTTCCTTCTAGCTATCGCTTTCCTTGTGTAGGCTTTATTTCCCATGATCACCTTGCTTTCCCACTTTGGCCTGCCTCATCTTTCTTTCCATTTTGGCCTACCTCCAATAGTGGTGCAATATCAACCCTAGCTAGACAAGAGGGGTATCCATCTAGGATTTCCATTGGAGCCTATAAAAGAGGGGAATCCATCCAATATTTCCATTGGAGCTTCAGTAGATCGACTCATGCAAGAGATTGTGAAATTATCTGGAGGAGGTAGATCTCGATTTTGCAGGTACAAGAGTGTTATGTAAGGCCCTCCTAGTTTCCCATGTTTGTCCTACGAGGATTTTTGCGGAATGAAATTGCTGCAGGAGGGTTTTTGAAGGTATCCTCACTGGTTGAATGCTAGTTGTCCCATGAGGCCCTACATGACGCCCAACCTTATCCCATGAGGATATCTATAAGAGGGTTTCATGGTTTTGGTAGGCTGTTTTGGTTAGTTTTGTGAGGGTTATAGTGGGTTGGAGGGCCATTTGCAATGCTAAAGTAGACTGTAGTAGGGATAGGAGAGCCCTGGAGAAATTGGCATCATTACCAGGTTTCTTGTTTGTTCTCTGTTAGTAGATATTGCAACTACCTTGCAGCCAATAGATATGTGTGTTCAAGAGGGTTTGTAGCTGTTTTTATAGCCAATAAATATCTTGTATTGTTTTGATTTCCACACCATAATAATGATCCATGGTTATCTTCTCTATTCTCTTTGTAATGTTTGCATGTATCATGTTTGAAAATATTCATAACCTTGAGACATGCAAACGTTTTGTAAGAAGTTCCAACAACATTATTGCAATGTGTTTGACAAAACCACATAAATAGAAACAATATTTTGGGACAACAAACATAATATTTCCATCCATCCTAGTTGGGGACATTACAGGTGTATTATATATGGTGATATTTCCAGTCTATGAGTGTATGCATACATGGATAAGAAAAGATGAAGATAGGGAATCCATAGTAGAATATTGGAAGAAACTAGAACCATTTTTAAAGTATACACAGTTGTGGGAGTTATATGCAAAGCACATGGATTATTGCGATGAGTATGCTAAGTTCAATGAGGATATCCAAGCTAGTATGTCATTAGAGGATTATTACGCTATCAAAAGAGGGAACTGGCCTAGATATCGAGACAAGGCTTCTTTGAAAAATACAAGGAAGGAAATAAAAAAGGATGAGCATGAAGAACAAGTGGAGGAACATGAATCTAGCCATGAAAATGATGTGTGCATAGAGGAAGAACAAATAGAAGCTTATGATACATCATAAAAATTGACTGATGAGGCTGATGAAACTAGTGTTCTCGATGGAGAAGATGAGGCTACCACATCTTTTCCTACTTATGATGACTATGAGGAGATGTTCCAATAAACCAATGTTAAGGATTAAACATCTCTTCCTATGTATGATACTAATGATGAGGATGGTTCAAGCATGGATTCAACACCTCATCCTAGTTATGACATGTATGATGATGCATACTTTATTATACTATATTGTGACAAAGAGTGGGAGCTATGTGTGGATGAAAATGAAGAGGATGATTCAGGGGATGAGAGTAGATAAACAAACTCGTATGAGGAAGACAGTTCACATTACGTGTCATCATCTAGGGAGTTAGTTGATCCCTTGTGTGACATCCCACGCCATGTTGATGAAATAACATTACGTGAACTGGAGAACCTATTATTATTTATAGAGGAGAGAGTTGTGAAGGTGTCGACGAGGATAGATGGCACTCATAAATTCATTGAATACATTATGTGGAACCCAGTTGGACTGGGGGAAAAGGGGAATTGAATATGGAGTCACTAGTGCCCAATTGTGCATCATCAAATAGGAACTAGAGCTAATGAAATCTTATTATTTGCAACTTCTCATGGATAGGGAGCTTTCTCTTAAGTTCTCTAAGGAAAAGGAAAGGGAGGTTGAGGATATTTGTTACCATCTTAGTTTGGCACACTCTTCATCATTTGAAACAACATAGACTCCACCATATTTGGAAGTATTGAAACATGAGGGCAGGAGTGGCACTCAAAATATGAGGGAGGAGCCTTTTGTGACAATTCTGCATGAGGAGCATTCAGAGTTGTAGTTGTATGATGAGAGGTTTGACACAAAGGGTTTTGACCATGCACCTTTTTTTCATTACAAAGATCATGATCCATTTCTTTTGGCTCAGGGATTAGCTACAGGGGAGGTAGTTAAGAAAATTCCTTGTGGACCAGTCAACAAGGAAGTATATGCACCATTTGATTGTGGGATTGAGTATAGGACATATGTTGATGCATCACTTTGGGATCCTATTTCAGTGATTGATACAGTGGAACCTATAGGATACAAGGTAGTACATGATGATACAGTGGTGTGTAGTGGTATACAACAATATACAATGGTGTATGATGGTGTGTAGTGGGTTTTTGGGATGTTCCCCCCAGGGAGACCCCCAGATAGGGACTTTAGACATATCATTGATTTTTGTTCACCCACGATCAATGAGTGGATGGATGAGTTTCATGGAGAGGAATATTCCTTGGAGATTGATCTTTGATTGGGATATCACTAGAGTAGGGACATAGAGAAGGATACCTGCAGGATCACTCTTAGATGTTACGTCAAGTCCTTGGTCATACCATTGAAGTTGATAAAAGTACTTGACACTTTCTAGTCTTGCAGGTAGTGGCAGTGGCATATAGTGCTATTTTCTGATGCCGATAGTATATTCAACAGGAAATGGAGGGTTCACATTAATTAGTTGGGTGAGGAAGGTAGGATTATAGCCATGTCAGAGTTATTTGATATCGACTATGTGGTCAGATCACAAAGGGATATCCATATTAATTGAATAAGTTCACATAGATGTCATCCGACAGAGTGGTGGATGGAATTATCCACTACGAGGGTCACACACATGTAGTCCCTGATTCCACACTTAGGGAGAGGAGTATGAGGGATATGTATGATTAATCATTGACATGGAATTCTAGGTACTCACATGAGTATGAGGCACTATAGGCGACAGGATTATTTTCTAGGGAGGTGTTTAGATTCCATGGATTACTTTGGTACATTGATGGTGATCAAGTTAGCAGATTTCCCGGTGTAGTTTGGAAGGAGATGAAAAAATTAGTATGAACATAGTTGATTCCTAGTACTAGGTTTCCACTAGATGATGGAAAACCAGGGACTTGGCTCATTTTGAATTTGATAGTTTCTAGTATGGAAAAACAACAACTAGAAGGTATTAGGAGTGGTGGAATCCCAATTTGGGGGCGGGATCTAAGAATTCATCTGATTGATAGCTTGATTAAGTTGATTATGAATGACATATCCATGACAATGAGTGGTTTTCTTTATTTTTGAGACGTCAGCGGAGGGGAGGTCGAGACTTACTCTATTTGGTATGACATGTTCAAGGTCGGTCTTGGATTTGTAGAATTAGAATTCACTGAGAGACCTTCACAGGGGATGATTCATGATGGTGTTTTTTTTTTCTTCAAGGAGTTCAACATGGGGTTCCAGGAGAGAGGGACGTATACTGGGTGCTTTGGTCTTATGGTGATGATAAGAGTGGTGCAACATTAGGCTGGTGATACTTTCCCAACATTAGTTTGGGACCCTAGGATTACATTGATTGGTAGTTCAACTAATATTGTAGAGGAGAGCACATGTTTTGACTTTCTAGTGTCTACTTTTGAGAGGATTAAGAGTGGATGCTTGGAAGAGTGGTCTTCCAAGGAATTCACTGCGTGTATGCAGCTTACAATTTCTTGGATTATCAGGAGAAGTTAGGTGGGTTCTTGTATTAGCACCCTACAAACCAGTTCTATGAGTAGAGGGTGCTTCACATCATACATGTTAGTTTGGGACCTTGGTGACTTTACCACGTATGGGATTCTTGTGTTCATATGGAGAGGCTTTGTGGATGCTATGTTGGGATATTGTTTGGGTGATGCTTGGATGATTGCAATAGGTTGGGGGTGATGGAGTATTAGAGATTTTCCCTTGGATACTTGGAGACTAGGTGTCATGGGTTCCCTATCGATTTGTGACCACATAAACTTCTCTATGATGTATGATTTTAGAGTTGGTTTAGTTGAATTTACTGGGATATATTGGTTGGATATGATCCTTGATAATAGGGAGGATTATTTGAGGCTTCAAATATTATGGATGTAGGTGTGGAGGATGTAGTTTAGGAAGGATGATTAGATATTTATGATCAGAGTGACACAACACCATCATGATTAATCCTTTCTAGTGATAGCATGGGACCTTAGGATTTCAGTTGGAGATAGAGTGATAGTTGACACATAGGTGAGAACTAGTTTTTTCCTCCATGAGATTGGTTCCCTAGCAGAGAAGTTCATTGATGGGTCGATCGAGTTGTTGCATCAATGAGTGCCCTTAATTATGGGTGGTTTTTAGGAGACCTGTTATGTCAGTACATTACCAGACCATGCCTTGAGTAGAGGATGCTTCACATATTATAGGGTGGTTTGGTATCCTAGTATAATTTTTAGTTTTAGTTTGGATCAATCGATGGAGCACCAGGTCGTGATGGAATTTCTTGATGATAAACAATCTTTGGGAAGGGAAAATTTTTCATGTCCCCATTTTTGGATTCCCCTATTTGGTAGTGGAAATGACTTCCATGGCTTGTCAATTAATAAAAAGGGAATCAAAAGGTGTTATTTAATGTCACTTAGTTAGAAGATGTTAAGTATTTAAAGTGACATTAGATTAATAAGTTACTTATTATTAAAAGTGACTTTTAATCCTAAAGTGAAAGAAAAGGGAGATAAGGGTCATATTTGATTTATTCAAAAAGGGGATATGGGTTACATTTGATTTGGTAAAAAAATGGAAAGTTCTAGAAGGCATGGATAAAGGATAAAAGGAGGGGTAGAGCCACACATTGGCATTATGATTTGATCTCTCATTTTGGAAGTGCTCTTGGAGCCATTGTTTTGTTATGGTTTAGAAAACCCCTTTCACTATTAGTTTGGTTTGGATGATGCAATATTCACCCTAGATAGACAAGAGGGGAATCCATCCAATATTTCCGTCGGAGCCCAGGAAAGAGGGGAATCGATCTAGGATTTAGATTGGAGGTTCAGTTGATTTGTTTCAATTGGAGGTATATCGACTCATGCAGGAGATCATGAAACTATCCGGAGGAGGTCGATCCGAGTTTTACAAGCACAAGAGGGTTATGAATGGCCTATCAATGACATCCTCACTATTTGAATATGAGGGTCCTAAGATGCTTCGCTAGTTTCCCAGGCTTGTCGCGTGAGGATATTTATGGACTGAAATTGCTGCATGAGGGTTTATGAAGGAATCCTCTCTGTTTTAATGCTAGTTTCCTCGCGAGGCCCCACATGACGCCCAACCTTGTCCCACAGGGATCTTTGTAAGAGGGTTTCGTGGATTTAACAAGATATTTTGGTCTAGTCTGTGACGATTATAGTGGGATGGAGGGTCATTTGCAGTGCTGGAGTAGAGCATAGTAGGTATGGGAGAGCCTTGGAGAAATTGACATAATATTTTGGCATCATTACTAGCTTTATTGTTTGGTCTCTGTTAGTAGATATTGCATCTTCCTTACAACCAATAGATATGTTTGTTCAAGAGGGTTTGCAACTGTTGTTATGACCAATAAAGATATTGTATTATTTTTATTTCCACACCATAATAATATGAGACGGTTATCTTCTCTATTCTTTGTGTAATGGTTGCATGTATCATGTTTGACAATATTCATAACCTTGAGACATATGAAAACTATTTGTAAGAAGTTTCATCATCCTTAATGCAAAGTGTTTGACAAAACCACATAAATATAAACAATATTTTGGGACAACAAACATAATATTTCCATCCATCCTAGTTGGGGACATTACCTCCTATCTAGGAGTGAGCTATCATAACCGAATGAGTTGTATTGAAACTAAACTTTGCTAGAAACTTCACTCAAATAGTTGCGATGAAGCTGCGAAGTTAGAAACACATGCATGCATAATCTATAACTAGAAATTGCATAATATTTGCAGACTGAAATTGTTGTAGGAGGGTTTCTAAAGGAATCCTCTCTATTTTAATGCTAGTTTCCCCGAGAAGCCCCACATGACACCCAACCTTGTCCCACAAGGATCTTTGTAAGAGGGTTTTGTGGATTCAACATGATCTTTTGGTCAGGTCCATGATGATTATAGTGGGATGGAGGGCCATTTGCAGTGCTGGAGTAGAGCATAGTAGGTATGGGAGAGCCTTGGAGAAATTGACATAATATTTTGGCATCATTACTAGATTTATTGTTTGGTCTCTATTAGTAGATATTGCATCTTCCTTACAACCAATAGATATGTGTGTTCAAGAGGGTTTGCAACTGTTGTTATGACCAATAAAGATATTGTACTATTTTTATTTCCACACCATAATAATATGCGATGGTTATCTTCTCTATTCTTTGTGTAATGGTTGCATGTATCATGTTTGAAAATATTCATAACCTTGAGACATGAAAACTATTTGTAAGAAGTTCCATTAGCCTTAATGCAAAGTGTTTGTTGGTCAGTTTGCACAGGTTTTGTCATTAATGTCAAACTTGAAGCTGCACGGTGGTTCGTTGAGAGTTCCTTCGGAATTCGGGAATTCAGAGGTTGCAAGTTGAGAGAATGGAGGCATGCGACCGTTGATCCAATGTAAGCAAAAATTGGATATCGGGAATCAAAGAAAGGAGGATCTCCAACCTTCAACATCGCGATACGCGAAATCGTGAAACACAAAGTCCCGATGAGATCAGGATCGTCTGATCATGAAAGGCCGTGGGACTATTGATCGAAGAAAAGTGGATATGGGGAAATCAGAAGTCAAAGGAAGGAAATGCGATAGCATTCCAACTCGCGAAGTGCCAAAATGCGAAAATCTGAAATGCCGAAATGTGAAAGGCTAAAATGCCGAAACATGGAATGTCGAAATGTCGAAACGCTAAAAGCCGAAATGTCGAAATGTGAAATGCCGAAATATGAAAGGCTAAAATGCCTAAACATGGAACGTCGAAATGCCAAAACGCTAAAAGTCGAAATGCTGAAATGTGAAATGCCGAAACGTCGAAATGTGAAACGCTGAAATAGCTTTTTGGTGTGGGCAGTGGTTACCGTCGATGGTCATGTGAGAGGGAGGAGCTAGCATGAAGCTAAGCTCTATTTCAGGATTCACAACTTGAAGTGTCAAGACTCTTTGACACAAGATTGTCGAAATGGGAAATGCGAAATGCATTTCGATTAACCTATGGTCACGGCCAATGGGCATATGGTTTAGATCATATGTATTGCCGACGCGCTTCAAGGCTATTCTATGCTGAAATTTCAAAAAAATGCATGTTCATCAAACGGTGTTGGTTAAATAATTAAACTGATCATGTGGTTGTTGTTCTTATAGATGCCTTGGCGAATAATAATCACTATAAGATAGTTATTCAGTTATTGTAACTGAATCTTTGAAGCCTGAAGGTTCGAGTGTACGCTCTGAATGTACAGGGTAGAAATAAGTGAAATTTGGTGAGATGAAGGTGGGTGTGTATGGAATTAATGGTACAACCATAGATCTAAAGTAAAATTCATTTCTGTAAATGAATATAAAACCGAAATAAAATCATACAGGGACAGTGAGAAGAAATGATGAAGATATAGCAGAGATCAAGGGGAGAAGAATGGATTTTGATATGATTATATAAACAAAGAGCACTTGAATGATGAATCCTTTGCTAGAGAAGATAAAGAGTTGTTTTGCAGGTTCTTAGTGACAGAGAAGAATTCCGGGGTGGTAGGGAGGAGCAAGGGGAGACTGTAAAAGTCTCTTGTACAAGTTGGTGTGTGTACATCTGGGAGTTGTAGCTTCCATTCATTAGGTGCTGAAGAAATAGAGGTATCAACCTATCTAGGTTGTAGCTCAGATAAAATAAGAATGTAAAGAGGATTTGGAGCTTGCCTTTCATTCATAAGAAGAAGAGGTTTTT
>SNQJ01S0023336.1:165976-178558 GCA_010110895.2 Picea sitchensis | reverse complement strand
CTTATGTAAAGAGTTAATTTTTACCTCTTATTAAGAGGATTAAATAGTGTTAGGTATTCACTTGTAATATTTGAGTTTTAATCTCTCTTTTGTATTTTCAAATTAATAAAAGATTTATTTGGTGGTGGTTGAGTCTCTATTTGGGACACTTGTTCTTGTCCCAGGTTGAAGTGGGACGTGTGTTTTCTTGTCTTTCTTTGTGTGTTTAGTTCATTTCTTCAAAATGGTGACAAGCAACATTGTGTTTCCTAAACTTGTTGGCACAAATGATTTTTATTGGAGAAAACACTTGCAACCCATATTTATCAATAAATATTTATGCGAACTTGTAATTGATGGATATAATATGCCTTCAGAAGCAGATTTCAAAGCATTAAGTGATGATGACAAGAAATATCTAAAATAATGTATTAAGAAAGATAATGAAGCACTTTCACTCATAGGAAGCGCAGTTGAAGAATCTATCTTTCTGATAATTAGTGTTGTAGAATCATCCAAGCAAGCATGAAATATCTTAAAGAACACATATGAAGGTGTAGTTGTAGCTAAATTGCAAACATCAAGGACAAATTTTGAAAATGTCAATATGCAAAGTAATGAATCCATTCATGATTACATCACAAAAATGCAATATTTTGTTAATCAGATAAGGTCCTTAGGTGAAGATGTTCCAGAAAGAAGATTAATTGAGAAGATTTTAAGAAGTGTTTTATCGAAGTTTCAGATGGTCACCACCAGTATTATGGTCTCCAAATATTTAAACACTGTGAAGATTGATGAATCAAGTGGATTTTTGCTAACAATTGAAGAAAATCAACCAACTCAAGAAGTGGAACATGCAGTTTCTACAAGGCATAGAGGAAGAGGAAGAAGTAGAGGTCAATATCAGAATCAAAATCAAAATAGAAATTGATCACAACCACATAATTATCAAGGAAGTGCATCCACTTCAAGAGAAAGAGGAATAATTCCAAGTCATTTTAGAGGAAGTTCAAGTCAATTTAGAGGATGAAGCAGAGAAGGATTCCATGGAAGAGATGGATCTCGAGAAAGACAAGGACCACAATGTCATTATTGTCATAAATGTGGTCATCTTGAAAGAGATTGTTATACAAAAATGCGAGATATGGAACATAAAGGGGCTAGTACAGTTGTTGAAGAAATCGGGAACAATGATTTAATCATCTCAAGTTTTATGGCATAGAATGAAGAAAGTGAAGCATGATATATTTATTCGAGATGTTCAACTCATATGACATCTCAGGAGGAGTTGTTTACTAGAATTAATGACATTTATTTTGGTAAAGTTATATTTGGTGATTAAAGGGAAATGCATTGTTGCAATTCTAGCATTGCATGGAAAGAAGAAGTTTATTGATGACACATTGTTCACACTAGCACTGAAGAAGAACCTACTTTATGTAGGTCAGATGATGGAGAAAAAATACAAGTTAGTGTTTGATAATAACGAGTGCTTAATAATGGATAAGTTGAATCAAAATAAAGTTGTAGCAAGAGGAGAAATGACTAAAGGAAGAATCTTCAAACTTTATTTTGATTCAAGTAACTCACACAATTTGAATGTTACAAAAGAAATGAATAGAAAGATTTGCCATTTAAGGATGGGACATTTGAATTTTCAGAGTTTGGTGTTTCTAAGGAATCAAAGCATGGTGAATGGTCTTCCTTATATTAAGAATGATGATGAAGTATGTGAATGGTGTATTTTTGGGAAACAAGGGGAAAGTTTCTCAAACAGAACATGGAAAGCTAGAGAGTGTCTAGCACTAGTACAATTAGATTTGTGTGGTCCAATGGAGACTATGTCTTTTGGAAAGGCACGCTACTTTCTCACTTTCATTCATGATTTTTTAAGGAAGATTTGGGTGTATTTTTTACATGAGAAATATGAAGTGTTTTATCATTTTCTTGGGTTTAAGGCTTTAGTTGAAAAACAAAGTGGTTTGAAAGTTATCACCCTACATACAAATAATGGGGGAGAATAGAGGTCACATGAATTTTTGAATTATTGCATAAAGAATGGAATAAAGCGAGAGTTTACCAACTCTTTGTTGGAGATACTTCACACACACCTAAGATTTATTTTTCCTAAGTTTTTCCCTATGTTTATTAGTCGTTATTCAGACTCCTATATTTTTGGGAGAATATTCTCTTCAGTTCACACTTCAGTTTGATCAGTTGAGTGGAGTCTAGATGCCACATTGGGATTATCACCATGCAACATTGGGATCATCACCAGACCACTGCATCAATCATGATTCCCATCTCCTCCTCACTTCACTTTGTTTCAGTAAGTTAACTGAAGACTGATAGACTAGTTAACTCAGACTAGGTGGCAGTTCACTCCTGTAACTGCCTGAGACTAGACTAGGTGGTAGTTTACTCCCATAACAGTTGGTGTGTGTCCAGATCACTTTAGACCACCACTATGGCGTATTGGATTCTCCTCCAGAGCGCATTAGTTGAGTTATACAAAGTATATCATGTGTAAATTATCATTCATTCATTTGGTTAATGAGAATTCTTCCATTCTTTCTCTTTTGCTTCTCTTTTCTCATATTTTCTTTGCAACTATGTATGTCAATTCCTAGCTAGATCTATTATGTGCAGGTTCAACACATTTACATGGTATCATAGTCGACAAACTGCTAGGGAAAATACACACCAAATTATTTTTATAGGAACCGAAGATTGAAGACATCGAAAAAATGGAATTTTCAAAAGAATTCATTCTTACAGCATACAATTTATTTGCATGGAAGGAGAAGATGACCATGCATCTTCGAAGCAGAGGATTGTACAGGTTAACCATGAACATAGAGACAGAACCAACATCATCCATAGAAAAATCCAAGTATCTAAATCGAATGGATGAAGCGTTTGGAACAATTTGCAGTCTCATTTCTCATGAACTCCTCTTTCACATATCCTCCTGTAAAACCCCCAATGAAGCCTGGACCACCATGGAAGGGATTTTTGGAAAATAGGACGAGATGAGGGGACACTTAATCGAGGTGTAATTTCTCACATTGGATCCAAAAACTTTCGACAATCTCCAAGATTTCTTTACCAAATATAAGGATTTGTTATCGCAACTCAAAGTTTGCAATGTTGATAAATCTAAGGAGGAGAAACAAATGGTTGTCACCATTCTCTCCAAACTTTGTCCATAATAATCAGTGTTTGTTTCCACATTTCATTCAGTTATATTCACATCTGAAACTACCTGGAAGATACCCTCTCTTGAGGACTTTATCGAGTCTCTAAAACAAGAGCATAACAAGCTCATCAATATGAAAAAAATCAAAGGCCCAAAGGTGCATGCATTTATTGTGCAAGATGGCAGTGGTCATCAATATCATAAATCTAAAGACAAAGACAAAAGGAAATCACATGCAAATCCTAAGAAGGAAGAGTACTCAAAACCATTCAATGATGCCTTCGGATCCAAAGGTGGAAAGGGAAGAAAATGGGAGAAATACACTTACTGCCATACAGGATTCCATCCAGAATCTGCATGTATGCAGAAAAAGATAGATATAATGACCCAAATACTTCAGCAAAACAACCTTGGAGATCGCATCCCCGAGGGTGCCAAGAAGAAGAAGAAGCCAGAAGATCAAAATCCCAAGAAAGGTAATTCTATCCATGCTTTGATTGCCATCAACTCCTCTCTCGATGCTTGGATCGTAGATTCAAGTGCATCACACCACATGGAAGCCAAAAAAGAAGTTTATTCTTCATTGGATGCATGCAAAGGTCCTCCTATTCTGATGGGGAACAACTCTCCAGTCGAGGTCATCGACAAAGGAAGGATTGAAATCACAAACGGAAGCTTTGAGAATGTGCTACACGTTCCCAAATGTTTTGTCAAACTTCTCTACGTATATCAGATGACAAACTATGGCACTGGAAAGAGAGTCATATTCACACCTGATGCAGTGGATATATTTGACATGCAAACTGATTACAAGATTTATACCGGTGAGGTAAATCATCAATCTAGACTCTACAAATTTTCTGAATTTATTGAACTCGATTCTGCGTTACTGCTTACCCATATTTATGAAAGAAGTAAGATATGGCATGAAAGGTTCGGGTATTTAAATTTCATATATATGCAACAACTTAGAAAGCAAGGAATGGTTGATGGTCTACCCGACATCCACTTCTCCAAAATAATTTGTGAGGGATGTGTTCTTGGAAAACACCCTCAAGAAAAAATTGACAAAGGAAAGACTCAGAAGGCTTAATTTCCTTTAAATCTAATCCATAGTGACCTCATGGGCCATTTTCTGCATCCATCAATCAGTAAAGCGAGGTACGTGCTCATTTTTGTTGATGATTTCTCATGCTTCACATGGATTTACTTTCTCGAGAAAAAATCAAAGGTCTTTCAACACCTCAAAGATTTCAAAGCCCTTGTTGAGACACAGTCAGAAAATAAAATCAAAGTCCTTCGAAAAGATAACGGGGGAGAGTATGACAAACATGACATACATAATTTTTTTCATGAGGTAGGGATTTAGTTGCAGCACACAGTTCCATATACTTCACAGCAAAATGGAGTTATTGAGTGGAAAAATAGATCTCTAAAAGAGATGGCATCTTGCATGCTACATGCAAAGTCACTTCCACAGAGATTATGGGTCGAAGCACTTAATTGTGAAACCTACATCCAAAATAGATTTCCCCATAGATATGTTAAGGATAAGACCCCCCTATGAGGCTTGGAGCGGCCTCAAACCGGAAGTGACCCACTTCCGCATTTTTGGTTCATGTGCATGGGCCAGTATTCCCTTTGAGAAGAGGAAGGCACTTGATCCAAAGAGAACAAAGTGTATATTTGTTGGATACCCCGATGGTGTGAAGGGATACATACTCATTGATCTTTCCTTGAACCAACTCATCATTAAGCGTAGTGTCCAATTTGAGGAAAGTGTCTCGCATGTACCTCAACAGCCGCATGAAGACACGTTTATTCTTCCACCTGTCAAAGATGATAAGAATGCACATAACGACTCTTATTCAGATGATATTTATAATTCAAAGGATTAAGATGATCTAGATACAGATTCGGTACAGTCAGATGCAGAGTCAGTGCGTCCAGATGAAGATGCAGATCCAGAGCAGAGGCCGAAGTGGGCCAAGACCACTCTTCAATATGCAGGGGATCTTGTTGGGGATCCAGTTGATACTAGGAGGACTCGATATAATTTCAAGGAGCCTCCTCTTGCACTCACTACCAATGAAACTATGCCACACAGGCATATTTTCTTCGTTCAGTCTTCAAATCCACAGTCTTTTGGCGAGGTTGCTGGAAATATCTTTTGGGAATCCGCCATGCAGGAGGAGTACAACTCCCTCCTTGAGAACCAAACTTGGGATCCGATTCCCCTTCCCTTAAGAAGAAAACTTGTCAGGTGCAGATGGGTCTACAGGACTAAGAGCGCATTGGATGGACATGTTAGCAGATACAAATCCAAGCTATTTTCCAAAATCTTTCGACAGGTGCATGGCATTGACTATGATGAGACCTTCGCGCCAATAACGAAGATGGATTCCATATGTTTGACACTTTACATAGCGACAACCAAGGGATGGGAAGTCCATCAGATGGAAGTGAAGAATGCATTTATTCACGATGATCTCTCTGAGGAGATGTATATGGAGCAGCCCCAGGGATTTATGCAGGATTCATCTTTGGTCTATCGACAAAAGAAGTTGTTTTATGGCCTCAAGAAGGCTCTGAGGGCATGGTATGCCAATATGGACTCCTACCTGTGTTTCACAGAACTTTGTACGTTGTAAGTCAGACCCGAATGTTTACATGCTCGGGACGACTGATGCAATTCTACTCCTAGTTTTGTGTGTTGATGATTTGTTGATCATCAGTTGCTCGAATTCAACAATTGTTGTAGTCAAGAGGATTTTGCATGAAAGGTTCTTGATGACGAACATGGGTTCACTACATTTATTCCTTGGACTTGAGATCAGTCATGATGCATCAAGAATCAAACTGTCTTAGGCCAAGTATGCACGAGATCTCCCTGAGAGATTTCACATGACAAACTGTAAGTCTTCCCTGACTCCTTTCCTATCAAGAGTCAGACTTGAGGATGGCGGGGACACTCCACTGGTTGATAGCACATTGAACAGACAACTAGTGGGGAGCTTGTTGTATCTCACACACTCCATACCAGACCTCTCCTATGTAGTTGGAGAAGTCTCCAAGTTCATGCAGGAGTTGCATGAGCTACATTGGAAGGCTGCAAAGTGTATCCTTCGATACGTACAAGAAACCATCATCTTTGGGATTCACTATGCAACATCCTCTACATTGGACCTCATCGGGTTCACTGATTCTGACTGGGCTCGAGATAACATTGATCGCAAGTCCACATCTGGTTACTCACTCAGTATTGGTTCTGGGCCTATGTGTTGGTCGAGCAAGAAGCATGTTTCAATTGCTCTATATTCAGCCGAGGCAAAGTACAGAGGGGCAGTTAACATAACCATTCAGGATATGTGGCTACAACATTTTCTCGTTGAGTTGGGAATTCAATTTCATCGGTCGATCGTCATATGGTGTGACAAGTAGAGCACTCTGAAGTTCTGCAGAGATCCAGTTCAGAGATGACGAATTAAGCACATCGAGATCCACATGCACTATATTTGGGACTTAGTACACGAGGGGATAATCGCCCTACAATTTTTTCCTTCAACAGAACATACTGTAGACATCTTCACCAAGACCTTCATTGAGCAAAAGTTTCATTCTCTGCGCAGTCGTCTTGGAGTGAAGGACACAATTGTCTAACAATTGTCAGTTCTTCGTTTACATACATTGTACTTTGAGGGGGGTTTCCCATGAGTTTTTCCCTCTTTCCTCGTTTATTTCAGTGTATCTTTTATATTTGGGTACTTAACATGGCCTCGTTGTTGGGACCCATTCTTTATTTTCACCATAGTGATGTTCATGGGGAGTGTTGGAGAGACTTCACACACACCTAGGATTTTTTTTTCCTAAGGTTTTCCCTATGTTTATTAGTCATTATTCAGTCTCCTATATTTTAGGGAGAATATTATCTTCAATGCACACTTCAGTTTGATCAGTTGAGTGGAGTTTAGATGCCACATTGAGATTATCACCATGCAACATTGGGATCATCGTCAACTAATGCGCATTGTCATTGGGATCATCACCAGACTAGTACATTACTCATGATTCCCTGATCTCCTCCTCACTTCACTCTGTTTCAGTCAGTTAACTGAATACTGATATACTAGTTAACTCAAACTAGGTGGGAGTTCACTCATGTAATTGCCCGAGAGACTAGACTAGGTGGCACTTTACTCCCGTAATTGTTGGTGTGTGCCCAAATCACTCTAGATCACCACTATGGAGCATTGGATTCTCCTCCAATGTGCATTAGTTGAGTTATACAGAGTATATCATGTGTAAATTATCATTAGTGAGAATTCTTCCATTCTTTCTCTTCTGGTTCTCTTTTCTCATATTTTCTCTGCAATGTGTATGTCAATTCCTAGCTAGATCTATTTTGTGCAGGCTCAACACATTTACACTCTTACTCCCCTCAATAGAATGGATTCACAGAAAGGAAAAACAAGACAATAGTTGAAATGATTAGGAGCATGTTGAAAACTAAGTCTCTTGGAAAATAATTTTGGGCCGAAGCAGTGCACACAGTTGTTTACACTCTCAATAGATGTCCTACGAGAGAAGTATTGAATTTGACTCCATAAGAAGCTTGGTGAGGATATAAACCAAGTGTTGCACATATGAAAGTTTTTGGTTACACCGCATATGCACATGTTCCTAAGGAAAAGAGGAGTAAATTAGATGATAAAAGTGTTAAGTTCATTTTCATTGTTTATAGTGTTGAAACAAGAAGTTACAAATTGTTTGATCCACAAGCAAAGAAGGTGATAATAAGCAGAGATGTTGTGTTTAATGAACAATAAATTTATCATCCAAAACATATACAAATTGAATTAAGAAAAGATGCAATGGATATTGGTAATGATTTAAATTCTAAGTCAACAAAGGCAGATGAAGTCAAGAAGAATCCTAAGTGGCTTGAAAGGGCTCATTTAGAAATCAATATGTTGGATAGAAATTTTGAAAGAAGACTTACTAGATCCCAAAGTTGTCTTGTGAATTATACACTTATGTCACAAGTAATGAAGATGGATGAGCCACATAACTATGCAGAAGCATCAAGAAAGAAAGAATGGAATGAAGCTATGGAAGAATAATTGAATGCCTTAGTGAGGAATGATACTTGAGACTTGATCAGTTTACCAAAAGGAAAAGATGTAATTGGTACTAAATGGGTTTATAAAACTAAGTATAAATCAGATAGAACAAATGATAAGTATAAAGCTCGTTTAGTTGCAAAAGGCTATGCACAACGAGAAGGAAATGATTATACTAAGAAATTTGCTCCAATGGAAAAGTTGGATACAATCAGGATGGTACTTGCATTGGTTGCACAATATAAATGGACAATTTATCATATGAATGTTAAATCAACTTTCTTGAATGGTTATGTTGATGAAGAAATTTATGTAGAGCAGCTAGAAGGTTTTGAAGCTCCAAGTAAATAAGATCGTGTTTACAGGTTGAAGAAGGCCTTGTATGGTCTCAAACAGGCGCCAAGAGCATGGTATTCTAGAATTGATAAATATTTTCAAGATCATGGCTTATTTAAAAGTCTATCTGAGCCCAATCTCTATATATTTAAGTCAGGATAGGATATTTTGATAGTTGCCTTATATGTTGATGATTTTATCTACACAGGGAACGATGTTGAACTATTTATAAGGTTTAAGTCACACATGATTGTTGAGTTTGAGATAACAGGTCTTGGTGAGTTGCATTATTTCTTGGGTATTTAAGTATGGAAGAAGGAGGATAGTATTTTCATGTCACAAGCCAAGTATACTCAGGACATTCTGAAAAAGTTCATAATGTTGAGTTGCAAACCAACGACAACTCCTTTGGAAGTTGGGTTGAAGTTATATGGACATGATGACTCCAAATCAGTTGATGTTACTCTATATCATCAATTGGTTGGAAGTTTGACATACTTAACTACAACTCGACCAGATATATCTTTTGCAGTGAGTATGGTATCTAGATTCATGTCAAACCCCAAGGAAATACATTGGAAAGCAACTAAGAATGTTTTGAGATATCTGTGTGGTACAGTTGGCTATGGTTTAGTATACTGATCTACAAAATATTTCAGGTTGATTGGTTATACAGAATCAGATTGGACAGGATGCATTGATGACATGAAATCAACCTCAAGATATTCATTTAGCATGGGTTCGACAACAGTTGCTTGGAGTACTAAAAAAAACCTACAGTTTCTCTCTCCACAACAGAAGCAGAGTATAAACCAGCAGGGACAACAGCATGTGAAGCAGTTTGGTTGAGAAGAATTTTGGAGGATCTTAATGAGAAGCAAGGACAATCCACTCATTTGATATGTAATAATCAAAGTATTATTCAAATGACTAAGAATCCATTTTTTGACAAAAATACCAAGCATATTGATATTCAATATCATTTTGTTCGAGATTTGGTTCAACAAGGTGTGATCGAGATCATGTATTGCAGGACAAAAGATCAAGTAGCAGATATATTCACCAAAGCATTATCAAAGGGAAAGTTCTGCAAATTCAGAGATGATCTTGGAATATTTCCAAATGATCATTATGGGGGAGAAATGTTGGAATAATGATTCATTTGTCATATTCTATAATTATTTGTTGTTAGTATTATTGTTATCTTGTTATCTCTCGAAAGTTTAATTTGAGTTAGAGAAATATGTTTGAGAGATTTTTGGAGATATTATTAGAGATATTGTTGAGTGATTGTAGGAGATGATGGTTTCTCGAGACATCTCCACTCTTTGTATAAATGTATGCTTTGATAATGAGAAATTTTGAGCTGAGTGTGCATCATTGTTGGATTATTTGATCCGTTAATTTGTTGGTGTAAATCTTCAGTTCCAAGGTTGTCCTCTATGGTCCATGGAATTTCCATAGACTACTCATGTGTCTCAAATTGACTTATGATCAAGGAGTTATTCCCTCTTGAAGTAAACTGGTGTCGAAAATATACCTTGTACTGTTTCAGTTGTAACTTCCTTAGACTAGCTTTGTTTTTTGCTCAGAATATCTCGTTGGAAAGCTCTCATTGACCTCTTTCATTTAAGAAGTAGAGATTGAATGTACCAAAGGTACAAGCATTTATATGTATTTAGACTCCCTGAAAATGTTGTTTAAGACCTCAAAATGCCTCTGCAAGTTGATGACCTTCAAACACTGAAATTTTCATGAAAAAATGACTAGTTTACTGTTTTAGGGATCCCTCAAACAGGTTAAATTTGTCTTAAGTATGTAAGGCATTGTTGTAGCACTCTATTAATCTAACTTGTGCCTTTCATCAACAATCCTCCCTTTCCTCCTTATCTTCTTCCTTTTGCAAACCCGCATGCACGCAAGTTCTACAACATGTAGCACCAATATTTAGCGCATGTATCGTGCACCAATATTCATCGCACGCAAGTTCTCCAACTTGCATCGTCAATATTTAGTGCATGTATTGTGCATAAGTTCTTCAATGCGCAACACCAATATTTAGTGCAATACCGCACACTTATATCCTCGCATGCAAGTTATTCAACGTGCATCACCAATATTTAGCGCACATACTGCACACCAATATTCTTCGCGTGCAAGTTCTCCAACGTGCAACGCCAATAATTAACACACGTAATGTACACCAATATCCATCGCACACAAGTTGTTCAATGCACATTGCCAATATTTAGAACACATATCGTGCACCAATATTCATCACGTGCAAATTCTCCAATGCACAACACTAATATTTAATGCGCGTACCACACACCAATATCCATCGCACACAAGTTCTTCAATGTGCAACACCAATATTTAGCATATGTACCACACCCCAATATTCATCGCACGAAAGTTCTTCAACATGCGGCACCAATATGTAGCTAATAAACTCAAATACATCAACATATAAGTCATTCTTTAATGCACATCAATAAAACTCATAATATAACTCGGATTCATGGTAAAACACATATATTTGTAAATAGTTATGCAACCAATTGCTTAGGATGGGCATTCCACCCAACTATAGACATATTGTTCCATATCTCAACAAGAAGTCACCCCTGAGTTGGGGCTAGGAATCCAAAAAATAGAGTGTCTCTCACTATCCACTCACTGCTTAGATAATCTCATAACCCACCAACATTATTCTACAACTATCTCGAATTTCCTCCATCTCTCTTTCTCTCAACCTACCCAACCCAATGAATGTACCCCTTCATTGCTTTTAGTCCATCGAGCATCCAATTTTTATCAAGGTCTCTCTAACATAGGTAACAAGGAATCTCACTACTGGGAATTCAAGGGAACTAACTGTTAGGAAAACTGTCAGGAAACAACAAAACCAAGTTTGTTGCTGCAGCGAAACTCTCATAGGAGTTCACTCTTCAAGCCTTTCAACTTGATTTTTTTGCAAGCTTGGAAACTTAGTCTTCATCTCCAAGATTCACCCTCTATTGTTTCTCTAGTGCACTTCTTTCTATTATTGTTTCTTCCTTCCCATGCAAAAACGTGACTATAAAAATTGTCATCTTCCCCCATCATACAAATTTCCTCCATTTTCCTATTCTCTTGACTCGCACTCATCCCAAACTGATTGTACTCATCCCCATGCTTCCAATAACTATGGGATGTGACTCCTCACACCCACCCTCTTACAGGTATTCAATGATTGGGCTCTTCCACACTCAAGGGAAAAATCATAAGGTTCACTCAAAGCATTAAAAAGAGGAAAGGGATTTCTAAAATTAAACTCATGAATAAAACCCCCCTTTTTAGATCCCTCCTCTCATGGATTAATAGTCCCTCATCTCTTTCCACGTCTTCCATCCGTTGGAATCACATTTTATTTAATAAAAATTGAGAAATACAATTTGCATATTTCATCGTTTGGCCATGGCCACATTCATATCTACATTATGCATTAATTAAACTGGGGATTATAGTGGGATTGTTACATATCTATCCCAATCACTCTTACAAATAAATTAATTATTTTTAGGTTTCTAGATCCTCTATTCCCTCATAGAAAAAAAATCAAAATATTACATTATGAGCCTTTCAAGGCAAGTCATTCCAAATAAAAAATATGCAAGACCAAGTCCTTAAGTGAATGTTTGATGCCACCTGTCATCCTCCTAGGAAAAGCATCCTCTTGAAACAAGCTTCTTTAACCAAGTGTGAAGGATTTAGGTGCCATTTGTCCTCTCATGCAAAACGCCCCTCTTAAAAAATCCTTAAAACATGCAAAATTTCAATTGAAATGTCATTTTTTTCTAGGTTTTCTTTCAATTTATTTTTTTAATATTTTTTTATATATTCCTTTTTTAATTCAATTTTATTTATAATTTGTTTTAAATATATGTTTTTTTTTTTTTTTTT
>SNQJ01S0023336.1:132688-161148 GCA_010110895.2 Picea sitchensis | reverse complement strand
TGCATGCGAGGATATAAGTGTGCGGTATTGCACTAAATATTGGTGTTGCGCATTGAAGAACTTATGCACAATACATGCACTAAATATTGACGATGCAAGTTGGAGAACTTGCGTGCGATGAATATTGGTGCACGATACATGCGCTAAATATTGGTGCTACATGTTGTAGAACTTGCGTGCATGCGGGTTTGCAAAAGGAAGAAGATAAGGAGGAAAGGGAGGATTGTTGATGAAAGGCACAAGTTAGATTAATAGAGTGCTACAACAATGCCTTACATACTTAAGACAAATTTAACCTGTTTGAGGGATCCCTAAAACAGTAAACTAGTCATTTTTTCATGAAAATTTCAGTGTTTGAAGGTCATCAACTTGCAGAGGCATTTTGAGGTCTTAAACAACATTTTCAGGGAGTCTAAATACATATAAATGCTTGTACCTTTGGTACATTCAATCTCTACTTCTTAAATGAAAGAGGTCAATGAGAGCTTTCCAACGAGATATTCTGAGCAAAAAACAAAGCTAGTCTAAGGAAGTTACAACTGAAACAGTACAAGGTATATTTTCGACACCAGTTTACTTCAAGAGGGAATAACTCCTTGATCATAAGTCAATTTGAGACACATGAGTAGTCTATGGAAATTCCATGGACCATAGAGGACAACCTTGGAACTGAAGATTTACACCAACAAATTAACGGATCAAATAATCCAACAATGATGCACACTCAGCTCAAAATTTCTCATTATCAAAGCATACATTTATACAAAGAGTGGAGATGTCTCGAGAAACCATCATCTCCTACAATCACTCAACAATATCTCTAATAATATCTCCAAAAATCTCTCAAACATATTTCTCTAACTCAAATTAAACTTTCGAGAGATAACAAGATAACAATAATACTAACAACAAATAATTATAGAATATGACAAATGAATCATTATTCCAACATTTCTCCCCCATAATGATCATTTGGAAATATTCCAAGATCATCTCTGAATTTGCAGAACTTTCCCTTTGATAATGCTTTGGTGAATATATCTGCTACTTGATCTTTTGTCCTGCAATACATGATCTCGATCACACCTTGTTGAACCAAATCTCGAACAAAATGATATTGAATATCAATATGCTTGGTATTTTTGTCAAAAAATGGATTCTTAGTCATTTGAATAATACTTTGATTATTACATATCAAATGAGTGGATTGTCCTTGCTTCTCATTAAGATCCTCCAAAATTCTTCTCAACCAAACTGCTTCACATGCTGTTGTCCCTGCTGGTTTATACTCTGCTTCTGTTGTGGAGAGAGAAACTGTAGGTTTTTTTTAGTACTCCAAGCAACTGTTGTCGAACCCATGCTAAATGAATATCTTGAGGTTGATTTCATGTCATCAATGCATCCTGTCCAATCTGATTCTGTATAACCAATCAACCTGAAATATTTTGTAGATCAGTATACTAAACCATAGCCAACTGTACCACACAGATATCTCAAAACATTCTTAGTTGCTTTCCAATGTATTTCCTTGGGGTTTGACATGAATCTAGATACCATACTCACTGCAAAAGATATATCTGGTCGAGTTGTAGTTAAGTATGTCAAACTTCCAACCAATTGATGATATAGAGTAACATCAACTGATTTGGAGTCATCATGTCCATATAACTTCAACCCAACTTCCAAAGGAGTTGTCGTTGGTTTGCAACTCAACATTATGAACTTTTTCAGAATGTCCTGAGTATACTTGGCTTGTGACATGAAAATACTATCCTCCTTCTTCCATACTTAAATACCCAAGAAATAATGCAACTCACCAAGACCTGTTATCTCAAACTCAACAATCATGTGTGACTTAAACCTTATAAATAGTTCAACATCGTTCCCTGTGTAGATAAAATCATCAACATATAAGGCAACTATCAAAATATCCTATCCTGACTTAAATATATAGAGATTGGGCTCAGATAGACTTTTAAATAAGCCATGATCTTGAAAATATTTATCAATTCTAGAATACCATGCTCTTGGCGCCTGTTTGAGACCATACAAGGCCTTCTTCAACCTGTAAACACGATCTTATTTACTTGGAGCTTCAAAACCTTCTAGCTGCTCTACATAAATTTCTTCATCAACATAACCATTCAAGAAAGTTGATTTAACATTCATATGATAAATTGTCCATTTATATTGTGCAACCAATGCAAGTACCATCCTGATTGTATCCAACTTTTCCATTGGAGCAAATTTCTTAGTATAATCATTTCCTTCTCGTTGTGCATAGCCTTTTGCAACTAAACGAGCTTTATACTTATCATTTGTTCTATCTGATTTATACTTAGTTTTATAAACCCATTTAGTACCAATTACATCTTTTCCTTTTGGTAAACTGATCAAGTCTCAAGTATCATTCCTCACTAAGGCATTCAATTATTCTTCCATAGCTTCATTCCATTCTTTCTTTCTTGATGCTTCTGCATAGTTATGTGGCTCATCCATCTTCATTACTTGTGACATAAGTGTATAATTCACAAGACAACTTTGGGATCTAGTAAGTCTTCTTTCAAAATTTCTATCCAACATATTGATTTCTAAATGAGCCCTTTCAAGCCACTTAGGATTCTTCTTGACTTCATCTGCCTTTGTTGACTTAGAATTTAAATCATTACCAATATCCATTGCATCTTTTCTTAATTCAATTTGTATATGTTTTGGATGATAAATTTATTGTTCATTAAACACAACATCTCTGCTTATTATCACCTTCTTTGCTTGTGGATCAAACAATTTGTAACTTCTTGTTTCAACACTATAAACAATGAAAATGAACTTAACACTTTTATCATCTAATTTACTCCTCTTTTCCTTAGGAACATGTGCATATGCGGTGTAACCAAAAACTTTCATATGTGCAACACTTGGTTTATATCCTCACCAAGCTTCTTATGGAGTCAAATTCAATACTTCTCTCGTAGGACATCTATTGAGAGTGTAAACAACTGTGTGCACTGCTTCGGCCCAAAATTATTTTCCAAGAGACTTAGTTTTCAACATGCTCCTAATCATTTCAACTATTGTCTTGTTTTTCCTTTCTGTGAATCCATTCTATTGAGGGGAGTAAGAGTGTAAATGTGTTGAGCCTGCACAAAATAGATCTAGCTAGGAATTGACATACACATTGCAGAGAAAATATGAGAAAAGAGAACCAGAAGAGAAAGAATGGAAGAATTCTCACTAATGATAATTTACACATGATATACTCTGTATAACTCAACTAATGCACATTGGAGGAGAATCCAATGCTCCATAGTGGTGATCTAGAGTGATTTGGGCACACACCAACAATTACGGGAGTAAAGTGCCACCTAGTCTAGTCTCTCGGGCAATTACATGAGTGAACTCCCACCTAGTTTGAGTTAACTAGTATATCAGTATTCAGTTAACTGACTGAAACAGAGTGAAGTGAGGAGGAGATCAGGGAATCATGAGTAATGTACTAGTCTGGTGATGATCCCAATGACAATGCGCATTAGTTGACGATGATCCCAATGTTGCATGGTGATAATCTCAATGTGGCATCTAAACTCCACTCAACTGATCAAACTGAAGTGTGCATTGAAGATAATATTCTCCCTAAAATATAGGAGACTGAATAATGACTAATAAACATAGGGAAAACCTTAGGAAAAAAAAATCCTAGGTGTGTGTGAAGTCTCTCCAACACTCCCCATGAACATCACTATGGTGAAAATAAAGAATGGGTCCCAACAACGAGGCCATGTTAAGTACCCAAATATAAAAGATACACTGAAATAAACGAGGAAAGAGGGAAAAACTCATGGGAAACCCCCCTCAAAGTACAATGTATGTAAACGAAGAACTGACAATTGTTAGACAATTGTGTCCTTCACTCCAAGACGACTGCGCAGAGAATGAAACTTTTGCTCAATGAAGGTCTTGGTGAAGATGTCTACAGTATGTTCTGTTGAAGGAAAAAATTGTAGGGCGATTATCCCCTCGTGTACTAAGTCCCAAATATAGTGCATGTGGATCTCGATGTGCTTAATTCGTCATCTCTGAACTGGATCTCTGCAGAACTTCAGAGTGCTCTACTTGTCACACCATATGACGATCGACCGATGAAATTGAATTCCCAACTCAACGAGAAAATGTTGTAGCCACATATCCTGAATGGTTATGTTAACTGCCCCTCTGTACTTTGCCTCGGCTGAATATAGAGCAATTGAAACATGCTTCTTGCTCGACCAACACATAGGCCCAGAACCAATACTGAGTGAGTAACCAGATGTGGACTTGCGATCAATGTTATCTCGAGCCCAGTCAGAATCAGTGAACCCGATGAGGTCCAATGTAGAGGATGTTGCATAGTGAATCCCAAAGATGATGGTTTCTTGTACGTATCGAAGGATACACTTTGCAGCCTTCCAATGTAGCTCATGCAACTCCTGCATGAACTTGGAGACTTCTCCAACTACATAGGAGAGGTCTGGTATGGAGTGTGTGAGATACAACAAGCTCCCCACTAGTTGTCTGTTCAATGTGCTATCAACCAGTGGAGTGTCCCCGCCATCCTCAAGTCTGACTCTTGATAGGAAAGGAGTCAGGGAAGACTTACAGTTTGTCATGTGAAATCTCTCAGGGAGATCTCGTGCATACTTGGCCTAAGACAGTTTGATTCTTGATGCATCATGACTGATCTCAAGTCCAAGGAATAAATGTAGTGAACCCATGTTCGTCATCAAGAACCTTTCATGCAAAATCCTCTTGACTACAACAATTGTTGAATTCGAGCAACTGATGATCAACAAATCATCAACACACAAAACTAGGAGTAGAATTGCATCAGTCGTCCCGAGCATGTAAACATTCGGGTCTGACTTACAACGTACAAAGTTCTGTGAAACACAGGTAGGAGTCCATATTGGCATACCATGCCCTCAGAGCCTTCTTGAGGCCATAAAACAACTTCTTTTGTCGATAGACCAAAGATGAATCCTGCATAAATCCCTGGGGCTGCTCCATATACATCTCCTCAGAGAGATCATCGTGAATAAATGCATTCTTCACTTCCATCTGATGGACTTCCCATCCCTTGGTTGTCGCTATGTAAAGTGTCAAACATATGGAATCCATCTTCGTTATTGGCGCGAAGGTCTCATCATAGTCAATGCCATGCACCTGTCGAAAGATTTTGGAAAATAGCTTGGATTTGTATCTGCTAACATGTCCATCCAATGCGCTCTTAGTCCTGTAGACCCATCTGCACCTGACAAGTTTTCTTCTTAAGGGAAGGGGAATCGGATCCCAAGTTTGGTTCTCAAGGAGGGAGTTGTACTCCTCCTGCATGGCGGATTCCCAAAAGATATTTCCAGCAACCTCGCCAAAAGACTGTGGATTTGAAGACTGAACGAAGAAAATATGCCTGTGTGGCATAGTTTCATTGGTAGTGAGTGCAAGAGGAGGCTCCTTGAAATTATATCGAGTCCTCCTAGTATCAACTGGATCCCCAACAAGATCCCCTGCATATTGAAGAGTGGTCTTGGCCCACTTCGGCCTCTGCTCTGGATCTGCATCTTCATCTGGACGCACTGACTCTGCATCTGACTGTACCGAATCTGTATCTAGATCATCTTAATCCTTTGAATTATAAATATCATCTGAATAAGAGTCGTTATGTGCATTCTTATCATCTTTGACAGGTGGAAGAATAAACGTGTCTTCATGCGGCTGTTGAGGTACATGCGAGACACTTTCCTCAAATTGGACACTACGCTTAATGATGAGTTGGTTCAAGGAAAGATCAATGAGTATGTATCCCTTCACACCATCGGGGTATCCAACAAATATACACTTTGTTCTCTTTGGATCAAGTGCCTTCCTCTTCTCAAAGGGAATACTGGCCCATGCACATGAACCAAAAATGCGGAAGTGGGTCACTTCCGGTTTGAGGCCGCTCCAAGCCTCATAGGGGGGTCTTATCCTTAACATATCTATGGGGAAATCTATTTTGGATGTAGGTTTCACAATTAAGTGCTTCGACCCATAATCTCTGTGGAAGTGACTTTGCATGTAGCATGCAAGATGCCATCTCTTTTAGAGATCTATTTTTCCACTCAATAACTCCATTTTGCTGTGAAGTATATGGAACTGTGTGCTGCAACTAAATCCCTACCTCATGAAAAAAATTATGTATGTCATGTTTGTCATACTCTCCCCCGTTATCTTTTCGAAGGACTTTGATTTTATTTTCTGACTGTGTCTCAACAAGGGCTTTGAAATCTTTGAGGTGTTGAAAGACCTTTGATTTTTTCTCGAGAAAGTAAATCCATGTGAAGCATGAGAAATCATCAACAAAAATGAGCACGTACCTCGCTTTACTGATTGATGGATGCAGAAAATGGCCCATGAGGTCACTATGGATTAGATTTAAAGGAAATTAAGCCTTCTGAGTCTTTCCTTTGTCAATTTTTTCTTGAGGGTGTTTTCCAAGAACACATCCCTCACAAATTATTTTGGAGAAGTGGATGTCGGGTAGACCATCAACCATTCCTTGCTTTCTAAGTTGTTGCATATATATGAAATTTAAATACCCGAACCTTTCATGCCATATCTTACTTCTTTCATAAATATGGGTAAGCAGTAACGCAGAATCGAGTTCAATAAATTCAGAAAATTTGTAGAGTCTAGATTGATGATTTACCTCACCGGTATAAATCTTGTAATCAGTTTGCATGTCAAATATATCCACTGCATCAGGTGTGAATATGACTCTCTTTCCAGTGCCATAGTTTGTCATCTGATATACGTAGAGAAGTTTGACAAAACATTTGGGAACGTGTAGCACATTCTCAAAGCTTCCGTTTGTGATTTCAATCCTTCCTTTGTCGATGACCTCGACTGGAGAGTTGTTCCCCATCAGAATAGGAGGACCTTTGCATGCATCCAATGAAGAATAAACTTCTTTTTTGGCTTCCATGTGGTGTGATGCACTTGAATCTACGATCCAAGCATCGAGAGAGGAGTTGATGGCAATCAAAGCATGGATAGAATTACCTTTCTTGGGATTTTGATCTTCTGGCTTCTTCTTCTTCTTGGCACCCTCGGGGATGCGATCTCCAAGGTTGTTTTGCTGAAGTATTTGGGTCATTATATCTATCTTTTTCTGCATACATGCAGATTCTGGATGGAATCCTGTATGGCAGTAAGTGTATTTCTCCCATTTTCTTCCCTTTCCACCTTTGGATCCGAAGGCATCATTGAATGGTTTTGAGTACTCTTCCTTCTTAGGATTTGCATGTGATTTCCTTTTGTCTTTGTCTTTAGATTTATGATATTGATGACCACTGCCATCTTGCACAATAAATGCATGCACCTTTGGGCCTTTGATTTTTTTCATATTGATGAGCTTGTTATGCTCTTGTTTTAGAGACTCGATAAAGTCCTCAAGAGAGGGTATCTTCCAGGTAGTTTCAGATGTGAATATAACTGAATGAAATGTGGAAACAAACACTGATTATTATGGACAAAGTTTGGAGAGAATGGTGACAACCATTTGTTTCTCCTCCTTAGATTTATCAACATTGCAAACTTTGAGTTGCGATAACAAATCCTTATATTTGGTAAAGAAATCTTGGAGATTGTCGAAAGTTTTTGGATCCAATGTGAGAAATTACACCTCGATTAAGTGTCCCCTCATCTCGTCCTATTTTCCAAAAATCCCTTCCATGGTGGTCCAGGCTTCATTGGGGGTTTTACAGGAGGATATGTGAAAGAGGAGTTCATGAGAAATGAGACTGCAAATTGTTCCAAACGCTTCATCCATTCGATTTAGATACTTGGATTTTTCTATGGATGATGTTGGTTCTGTCTCTATGTTCATGGTTAACCTGTACAATCCTCTGCTTCGAAGATGCATGGTCATCTTCTCCTTCCATGCAAATAAATTGTATGCTGTAAGAATGAATTCTTTTGAAAATTCCATTTTTTCGATGTCTTCAATCTTCGGTTCCTATAAAAATAATTTGGTGTGTATTTTCCCTAGCAGTTTGTCGACTATGATACCATGTAAATGTGTTGAACCTGCACATAATAGATCTAGCTAGGAATTGACATACATAGTTGCAAAGAAAATATGAGAAAAGAGAAGCAAAAGAGAAAGAATGGAAGAATTCTCATTAACCAAATGAATGAATGATAATTTACACATGATATACTTTGTATAACTCAACTAATGCGCTCTGGAGGAGAATCCAATACGCCATAGTGGTGGTCTAAAGTGATCTGGACACACACCAACTGTTATGGGAGTAAACTACCACCTAGTCTAGTCTCAGGCAGTTACAGGAGTGAACTGCCACCTAGTCTGAGTTAACTAGTCTATCAGTCTTCAGTTAACTTACTGAAACAAAGTGAAGTGAGGAGGAGATGGGAATCATGATTGATGCAGTGGTCTGGTGATGATCCCAATGTTGCATGGTGATAATCCCAATGTGGCATCTAGACTCCACTCAACTGATCAAACTGAAGTGTGAACTGAAGAGAATATTCTCCCAAAAATATAGGAGTCTGAATAACGACTAATAAACATAGGGAAAAACTTAGGAAAAATAAATCTTAGGTGTGTGTGAAGTATCTCCAACAAAGAGTTGGTAAACTCTCGCTTTATTCCATTCTTTATGCAATAATTCAAAAATTCATGTGACCTCTATTCTCCCCCATTATTTGTATGTAGGGTGATAACTTTCAAACCACTTTGTTTTTCAACTAAAGCCTTAAACCCAAGAAAATGATAAAACACTTCATATTTCTCATGTAAAAAATACACCCAAATCTTCCTTAAAAAATCATGAATGAAAGTGAGAAAGTAGCGTGCCTTTCCAAAAGACATAGTCTCCATTGGACCACACAAATCTAATTGTACTAGTGCTAGACACTCTCTAGCTTTCCATGTTCTGTTTGAGAAACTTTCCCCTTGTTTCCCAAAAATACACCATTCACATACTTCATCATCATTCTTAATATAAGGAAGACCATTCACCATGCTTTGATTCCTTAGAAACACCAAACTCTGAAAATTCAAATGTCCCATCCTTAAATGGCAAATCTTTCTATTCATTTCTTTTGTAACATTCAAATTGTGTGAGTTACTTGAATCAAAATAAAGTTTGAAGATTCTTCCTTTAGTCATTTCTCCTCTTGCTACAACTTTATTTTGATTCAACTTATCCATTATTAAGCACTCGTTATTATCAAACACTAACTTGTATTTTTTCTCCATCATCTGACCTACATAAAGTAGGTTCTTCTTCAGTGCTAGTGTGAACAATGTGTCATCAATAAACTTCTTCTTTCCATGCAATGCTAGAATTGCAACAATGCATTTCCCTTTAATCACCAAATATAACTTTACCAAAATAAATGTCATTAATTCTAGTAAACAACTCCTCCTGAGATGTCATATGAGTTGAACATCTCGAATAAATATATCATGCTTCACTTTCTTCATTCTATGCCATAAAACTTGAGATGATTAAATCATTGTTCCCGATTTCTTCAACAACTGTACTAGCCCCTTTATGTTCCATATCTCGCATTTTTGTATAACAATCTCTTTCAAGATGACCACATTTATGACAATAATGACATTGTGGTCCTTGTCTTTCTCGAGATCCATCTCTTCCATGGAATCCTTCTCTGCTTCATCCTCTAAATTGACTTGAACTTCCTCTAAAATGACTTGGAATTATTCCTCTTTCTCTTGAAGTGGATGCACTTCCTTGATAATTATGTGGTTGTGATCAATTTCTATTTTGATTTTGATTCTGATATTGACCTCTACTTCTTCCTCTTCCTCTATGCCTTGTAGAAACTGCATGTTCCACTTCTTGAGTTGGTTGATTTTCTTCAATTGTTAGCAAAAATCCACTTGATTCATCAATCTTCACAGTGTTTAAATATTTGGAGACCATAATACTGGTGGTGACCATCTGAAACTTCGATAAAACACTTCTTAAAATCTTCTCAATTAATCTTCTTTCTGGAACATCTTCACCTAAGGACCTTATCTGATTAACAAAATATTGCATTTTTGTGATGTAATCATGAATGGATTCATTACTTTGCATATTGACATTTTCAAAATTTGTCCTTGATGTTTGCAATTTAGCTACAACTACACCTTCATATGTGTTCTTTAAGATATTTCATGCTTGCTTGGATGATTCTACAACACTAATTATCAGAAAGATAGATTCTTCAACTGCGCTTCCTATGAGTGAAAGTGCTTCATTATCTTTCTTAATACATTATTTTAGATATTTCTTGTCATCATCACTTAATGCTTTGAAATCTGCTTCTGAAGGCATATTATATCCATCAATTACAAGTTCGCATAAATATTTATTGATAAATATGGGTTGCAAGTGTTTTCTCCAATAAAAATCATTTGTGCCAACAAGTTTAGGAAACACAATGTTGCTTGTCACCATTTTGAAGAAATGAACTAAACACACAAAGAAAGACAAGAAAACACACGTCCCACTTCAACCTGGGACAAGAACAAGTGTCCCAAATAGAGACTCAACCACCACCAAATAAATCTTTTATTAATTTGAAAATACAAAAGAGAGATTAAAACTCAAATATTACAAGTGAATACCTAACACTATTTAATCCTCTTAATAAGAGGTAAAAATTAACTCTTTACATAAGATTTCACATATAAATCACTTTTAATATACCAATTACCTTCACCTTTTTAAACAAAAAGAGACAACCACACCTCTCATATACAACCCTTACCTTTTACAAAATTTAATGAGATATACTTTAACACTTTATAAATAAAGTGTATTGTGTGTCACGCACACACATTACAATGATAAAATACTTCTCATATGAATAAAGAAGAGTATAAACTCATTTAAAAAATGACAAAGAACAATATATGATAGTCACACCAGTCTGTAGGCTTCTTCTAATTCGCTAAACACACCAGTCCACCAATATACCAGTCCAATACGCCACTTCCACGATGCACGATTACTCTCCTCTCCACACAATTTCTTTGGCAGACATAGTGAGCACCACACAACAACTCCACATTGTTAGGTGTGATTGGTTATAGTCGCCTCTGGTTGGTTAAAGCACTGCAACATTGGCACTCTCTTTCTACTACCATAGCCTGGCTTTAAAAAACATAAACAACCCAGATTTTACACTAGTAAACGATTGTCTCTAACTCATCGATACTAAGCGTATCGAAACTGAGATCAAAACAGAGGCTACCACTTGAAATTGAATCCTCACACAACTAATCGATCCGACTTCGCACACAACATACCGATGATATCAATACATGGTCTAAGTTCAAATCCCGCAACAACCTCTTGAGAGTCCAAACAACATGACATGACTGGAGCTTCTCCAACACTTTAAGACTTGCCTCAACCATCGACTCGCCAGTGAAGGAGATCACCCATTCCTTGTTAATATACCCAGTACCAAAGCTAATGAATTCATCTTTGGCGTCACACCGGAGCTAATCACTTCATCTTCACCGATGTACTAGAGTTGATCCTTCTTCTGGCTCTGATATAAGGACAAGACCCTACCTAATTGTCTTTTGTATTTTGGCCATAACTTTTGGCTTCGATATCTGTTTCGTGTGTTTATTATACCGTTGGAAAGGTATTTCCAATATATACAGTTTCATAGTTATATGATTTCATATATTCCTCACCAGTTGTTCGCATTTTTCAAGATTAATATTTGGTACATTAGCAAAGCCCCAAAGAACACAATACTTCAACCAAGAGCAACCAAGAGTAGAGGAACCATGAACTGAACTTAGAGAAGAATATATGAACTCTCACTTAACTAATGTTTCAGTTTTATAGGTTCAAATTCATGGTTTTGAAATCTTATTTCAATATTATTCTATGGTTTCTCATCTATTAGGTGTTGAATGGTGCCAAGTGTTACAACAATTTTTTCCTCACTCCATACAACTTGCTTGGATGACATTCCATTTCCCTCTACAGACTTGAAGTTCCCTTTTTGTTCACTCAGAGCCAAAAATACATATTTTTGTACATATACGCACCCTATCGATTATACAATAAACATATATGCATGCTTCCCTACTACATCTCGCGTACATCGGGTTTGTTGCTCAAAAATTAAAAATTATGTCGAGTTTCCATGCCATGTCACGAGATCCATGATCACTGACCTTCCATATACTGAAAATGCTCTGACTGGACCTTTCAATTATATTTGGAGGCTATAAATTGAGCCATATCCAAGCCTAATAATTCAATTCAACTTGGAGAGCAAAGACACTCTGGAGAAATTTTACTTCATATTGAGTCTGCATCCCTTTGTCCTTGAAATATTGAACTTCTTGTGTTCAACCCCCAATCTCTTCCTACTTTGTGATGGAGAACCTCATTGACTCCTATATATGAGCTTGCCTTTGCGGAGGATTGAAGTGGTGGAGACCCATCTGGAGGGACTTAGTTTCTCTGTTCCGATATGTGTCGTTACAGAAGTTTGTCACCTGTGTACTTATGTTGATTACTTTAATAGAAATACTATTTTCTCATCCAAATGATATCTTACAAATATTTGAATTAATTTCCATGGGCATATTTTTCATGTATGTTAATGGATTATGCTAATTTATATGCTGACATTACATATTATCACCATATGCTTGTGTATATTGGTTGTTGAGGACAAGTTGCAGGTATAAAGCTTTGGGTCGCGTGCTCAACGGTGGTCTTCTTTGAACGTCCAGACGAGGTAGGATTCTAGCATTGTCTTGTTAACATTTCATTTTTATAGCACACTTGAGATTAGAGTTGATTTCTTAGTGTCGTTCTATCTGTTGTGGTTTTCCCCTAGCCACAGAGAGATTTTCCTCGTAACATAATTGGTGACTTCGTTGGGGAGATGTTTTTTTGGGGGTATTGAGTGTTTTTCTCCTTGATTTGCTCTTTGTTTTCTTGAGTTTTCATGTCGCTTGTTGCTTGTCAGCCTGTATTTTTCCTTGCATCTGAGTTTGTTGGCTTAACCCTTGCCCTGGCATTGTTTTTCTTGGCATACAGGGTTTTTCCCTTGACAGACATGTACATACACAATATGTTTTCCTTTAGGGAATGTATATACACGCTTGTTGCCTAAATAGTCATGTACATCATCTCTTAAGTCTTGTTGGCTGAGTTTGGTGTTTGTTGGGTAAGTTTTACTGGTTGTTGAGTCTTCTTGGGTCCCTATTCTGACTGATAAGTGCCTATAGAGTGATAGGAAGCCTTTTTATTGTTGATTTTTTGGGAAAACTCCTTTCTTTTCATATTTCACATTTGTTGTCCTTGCATACTGGTATGAGTAGTTTCTTCTTGGTATCCTACTTGGCTTGTCTCTTTTTGTTTGCAGTGGAGACTTCCTATGAGGTTGTTATTCAGTCCTTGCATTTTCTTTTCATTATATCAAAAATACAAAAATATTTGCTTACTTGCATTGTACTTATGGAATTTGCACTTTTGATTACTTTGCATAGATTTTGACGCATTTGGAAAGATTGCATTTCATTGAAATTGTAGAGATTGCATTGTGAAAATTGCATTTAGAAGCATACCGTCTCTTTGAAATTCAAGACTATTACTTAGCAGTGTTTTTATTTTTGCTTATTTTTATATGTTGAGTCGTAATACCATCAGTTTCACGATTGCACCTTTTGAGTAAGCAAAAGCCATTAAAATTAACATTGAATAATTAAAATTGATTAGAAACAATTTTATTTTTCAAGGTACACAAACAAGTATAGGACTTAGGGCCTTCGAATAGGATTTTGTGAGTAAAATTCTCCAAGGCTATAAAACTGAACATATGTGTCTGACCAGGGAGGGGTGAAACCCATTGTATAATTGGTGTCCTTAGGAGGCTTCGCTCACACTGGAGTTAAACATGAGGTCGTGTGAAGTTGGTTCCAAATATAGCCCTCTAATACCTTCGTATCTGGGGGTCTTGCTAGTACCTTTACCTTCGTTAGAGGCGATGCTTTCAATATTTCAGGCTTTGCTACCCTGCCCATACAGTGAACCAGACTTGCGAATGCTCGCTTGAGCATTGGTTATATCATGGTGAATTTAGTTGCTTGACATAGGTAGCCACATAGGTTACTTGCAGGGGTTATTCTGTAGGTACCTTAAGTCAGATAAGGGTCAGAAAACACACAAACTTTATGGAGGATTTCCTCTCTGGAGGGGTCCGAATGACTGCGTTGTGAAGCCTACGAGGATCCTTATAATTGATTATGACACTTCCACTCTATTGTTGCAGAGTCTCAGGCCCTTCTTGAGCAAAGCATGCCTACTCTAGTTCGGGAGGTCCCTTTCAACCATTGTATCATGTTTGTGTGCATTAGCCTTTTGCTTTATTTCGGTGTGCTCTCTCTTTATTAGTTTGCCTTAGGATTTTGTATTATATCTTGAATTCTGAGTCATTGTGAAGAAATACCATCATTCTCGTTGGTCTCTTCATATGTTGAAGTTACCACCGCGTCTTGATCCTTTACTAAAGCTGCCTTCTAAAAGGCGTAGAGTTAATAAGTGTGGTACATATATCTTCACCTCCCAGGCTCTTGATCAGCCTACTATGAGTACTGAATCAGATATGAATGTCTCGAGAAGTCCTTCGACTCCCTTATCCTCTGTGATCAGTGGGGTCCTCTCGACTCCCTTATCCTCAACGGTGTGGGTGCCAGAGGCTCCCTCATCTAGTGTTTCCCAACCTGTGAGCTCTATCGGCCCACAGGAACGAACCCTTTTGGATTTATTTTCGGTATTTTGAATCATGATTCTTAGTCAATACCTTCGGCCTCTAATCTTTTTATTTTGGTATGCCCGACATGATGTCGCAACTCTCATCCTTCATTTCAACGGCTAATATGAATCCTGGATTTGGGTTTGGGGGTACGACGCCTCCTTATGTTCTTGTATCATTTGGTGGAGGTCATATTCCCCAAGAGAATCCTACGGTTGGAGGTTGGAATCCTCTTTCCTCCAGGCCTAATCCTAGCTTCAATGCTCTAGGATGGAGTGCTCAAATGGGAGGTCAATTTACTTCGTATATTCTGTCCTTAATTCCCTCTTCCTCCACTCTGATTCTGATGACCGCATTTATTATGGAGAATCCCCCTCTGTCCTCTGGTGTTCCATCCAGAGTGAGTCAGTTTCACAGTATGGTCAACCCCCAACACAGAGTTCCTTCATCTGGGGGAAACGTATATAATCTTTATCATGTCGCTTCCACAGTTATGTTTCCCTTACAACCTTTCATGAATCAGTTTGGAGGAGGATATTATTCTACCAGAAAGGGCCATGGTATATACCAGAACCGTGGATGGTCTACAATCCCTCAACCCCAATCTTTCTCGAAAGAAGAGGATCAAACGCCACAACCCTGAATCCCTCTTCTGGACATGCTAAATCTGCTATATTTTTTGAAGTTAATGAATGACCATGTGTGTCACGATCCGTCATGGCCCCCCATCCCCACAAAGCTTCCTTCGAACATTCCCAAATTCGAGGGCAAGAATGGCGAGGACCCGGGTGATCATGTGACTACTTTTCATCTTTGGTGCTCATCTAACTCCTTAAATGACAATTCTACTTGTTTGAGGCTATTTCAATGCACCCTCACAGGGGTCACTGCGAACTGGGACATTGAGATACATGGCAGAACATATGGAACTTTCAATCAGATGGTATTGGGTTTTCTCAATCACTTCCCATTACCGGTTCGTTACGATGACAGCCTAGAACATTTGTCGACCCTTCGCCAAGATAAATCCACACATATCTCTGATCATATCCAAGAGTGGCACAGACGGAAGAGGTTGATTAAAGCCTACATTCCTCCAGAGTTTCTATTGGAATGGTTCCTTAAGTCTTTGTTTCCGTATATATCAAAGGATGTTTCTACATCCATAGTAACATTTGAGGAAGAAGCCATCTTCAAATCCCAACAATTGGACCTTATATATGTTCAATATGGGATTCTTTATGAAATTTTCCCCAACACACCACAGTCAAACTATGATCCTAAACAAAATCCCGGGCCTCATGCCGATGGCATCATAAGCTCCGGAAATGCTAAAACTATAGACTTGGTGACGAACTAGTTGAAAGATTTGTCTCTAAGCCAACATGTAATAGGACAAGCTTCGACTTCGTCCTCCACTACCACCCAGTCGACGGATGTGCATTCTGTACATTCATCGTCTAACCTGAATGGTAACTAACAACTAGGAGGGAATAAGAAGAAAAGACGAGGTAATAATCGTAAGGGTGAGAAAAATAATAATAAAGCCAAGGACAACAATAATAATGCTCATGAGAGCAAGAAAGAGAAGCGAAAGGTGAAGTTTCCCTGTAAACTTTGTAAATATGATCACCTTACCCACTTGTGCCCAAAAATTGAGGAATCCTCGAGGTTCTTATCGCACCCGCCCACTATGATGACAAACCCATTTCTACATAATCAACATATGGCCTCGAGGATCTCCAACACCGGAAATGCGTCGACTAATAGTCAAAACCCCTTGACACATGAAGGTGTCCATCTATGCGTCAATATGGTTAAGTCTCAGATTGATGTAGCCACTCGATCTCATGATTACGGTTCTTCACATATTGTTTTAGGTCTAGAGCCTCCTCCTCCCCCGAAAACACCCTTGCAAATCAATAAGCTGGAACCTCTTCCTCGTATTCCAAAAGGAGTAATTAAGTGCTCTACCCACAATCCTAATGCCAGATTCGCCCAAAACTATTCGATTGTCGAAGATTTGGGCCAAACCCCATGCACGATTTCGGCTTTGGAGGAGCTCCAGATGTGTCCTTCACAGAGGAACGCCTTGTTATCTACATTACGAGCTCTAGACTCGTGTGGCTCAAAGGTTATCAAGTTTGATGTCACAGATGTTAAGCCTCACTTACCTTACCACGTGGCCTTTCAAATCCATGTGGGGTACACTAAAATTACCATCAAACGTACTATAATTGATGAAGGTGTTGCGACATGTGTGATGTCCCTAACCTATTGGAAAGCCATTGGCTCTCTGACCATGTCTCAATCTATGAAAATGTTGACCGCATTTGATGGGCGTTCATTTCGACCCCACGAGATCCTTCCCACTTTCCCGGTCCAGTTAGGTGGAAAAACTGTGGAGGTCGATGTCGAGGTGGTTGATGCGCCTCTCGAATACATTTTATTACTAGTGCGTAATTGGACTTATGCCATGACCGTTGTCATGTTATCAATTTTCCGCATTTTATGTTTTCCTCAGGAAGGGAAGATAGTGACGATTGATCAATTGTCCTTTGCATACGCTAGTCCTAGTGCATCGATTGGACCTTTGGTCCCTGTGATAGATAATTCTTAGCAGGCAATTGAGGATGCTGGTGTCAGGATGTATTCCTCCTTGATGAGTAATTTTGATTTCATGGCACCAATTCACCATATCCATGCCATTTCCAGTGAGTCTTCATCATCGATGAGGTATGTTCCTTTCCATACTTCCTATTTCAACGACCCTTGGACCCTACCTTCCCCGACTATGTTGTATGAAGGTCAATCACACATTGGGATGGAAATGCCATTGTTAGCAACAAAAGTTGTGTATAAGGATATTCTAGACGCTACTGTTGACCCACATCCTTCCTCCTCGCGAACAGACGAGGTGGATCCAGTTTTAGAGCCCATATGGCCTGCTCAATCATCATGTTCACATGATTGCCTCTATGATACTTTACCTTCAGATGAAGCAATCTTAGAGGCCACGTGTGGTCCTGATAGGCCTTGGGACAATATGCATCATCGATCTTGTTTTCTTCCAGAGCTTGTTAAGATTGAACATGATGACTTTAGATCTACCTTGAGTGAGATGGTCGGTCATGCCATGGTTCCATTAGATACACATGGAATTTATGTCGAAGGAAACATGGCGAATATTTCTCCTACCATCGCGATCGACATCTCTCGTACCCTTGGTAAAATCAAGAATGTATATATCGGTGCGGATTGTTCGCCTGAAGAAATTCAGATCTACATCGATCTCTTCAAGGAATTATGAGATGTATTCCCTTGGTCGTATGAAGATATGCCAAGGATCGACCCCAACATTGTTGAACATGAGATTAAAACCTATATGAATGCTAAACATGTTCGACAATGTCTTAGAGTTGTTAATCCTAGGAAGGCCTCCGCTATTAAGGCAGAAGTAGAGAAGCTACTTAATGTTGGTTTCATCTACCTGGTTCCCTTGACCGAATGGGTGTCCAATCTCGTTTTCGTAGATAAAATTCAAGGAACCATTCACATGTGTATGGATTTTAGGGACCTGAACAAAGTCTATCCTAAAGATAACTTCCTCGCTCCTTTCATTGACCAGATTCTTGATGAGTGCACGGGAAGCGAAGTCTTTTCCTTTATGGACGAATTTTCAGGGTATAACCAAATTCAGATCAAACCCGATGATCAACAAAAGATGGCGTTTATTTGTCCTTGGGGTACCTTTGCATACCGAAAAATGCCTTTCATCCTTAAAAACGTCAAAGTGACCTTCCAACGTGCCATGACCTTTTCATTTCATGATCTTAATCAGATCATTGGAGTGACCTTCCAACGTGCCATGACCTTTGCATTTCACGATCTTAATCATATCGTCGAAGCTTACCTAGATGATCTCATTGCTCACTCTCTCAAGAGGGTAGATCACTCAACTCACCTTCGACTAGTATTTGAGAGATGACGTTTTTATCGCATTCGGTTGAACCCTCACAAGTGCATCTTTTGCATTAGGTCTAGTTGTCTTTTAGGATTCATAGTGTTTGGGCATGGGATCATGGTGGATCCTATGAAGGTTGAGGAAATACTTTGGTTGCCTCCCCCACGCAACATTCGACAACTTCAAGATTTACAAGGGAAGACTAACTACCTGCATTGTTTCATAGTGAACTATGCCAATTTAACTAAAGGTTTCATGTGTCTATTGAAGAAGGACACTCTATTTATATGGGATGAGCGAACCAAGGAATCCTTTGATGCTCTTAAGAAGTACTTGGTATCGACGCCTCTACTAAAGCCTCCAGACTACAGTAGAGACTATTTTCTTTATATCGTCGCGTCCGAAGGGATAGTTGGTATGGTGCTAGTTCAGGAGGACAATGAGCTCCATGAGCACATTGTTTACTTTCTCAATCAAAACCTAGTCGGTCATGAACTTAAATACTTTCATGTAGAGAAGTTGGCCTTGGCCGCTGTACATGCGGTTCAGAGATTACAACATTACATCTTACTGTGCAAAACTACCGTAGTTGCGGATATCAATCCATTTGAATACGTCCTTACCAGGCGTATCATAGGGGGGAAATACAATAAGTGGATTGTTATTTTGCAATAATTTGATCTCGATTTTGCTTCTGCGAAATCTAAGAAATCACTAGTTTTTGTCAAATTGATGATGGAATTCCCTCGACTAGATGAGGAAATTTTTCATGACGATTCATTTGCGAATGAACATGTTTTCCTTATATCGTCTTCGGACCCCTGGTATGGAGACATTTTGATCTTCCTTCAAACCTTGAAGCTACCCCAACATCTGTCGAGAGATGATCGACGACGTATATGTCATCGAGCTAAGAACTACCTTATTATCGACAACACTTTGTATCATCGAGGGGTGGATAATATATTATGTCGTTTATTGACTCATGAGAAAGTTGAAGTTTCTCAATGATTGTCACAACGAGGCATGTGGTGGTAATTTATCTAGGCTTGCAACAACCCAAAAGATATTGCGAGCCGGTTATTTTTGGCCGTCAATTTTTAAAGATTACGTTGAAGCAGTCAAGAAGTGTCACCCTTGCCAGGTGTTCGCTCGGAATGAATAAAGACACATGTGTGACTGAATGTACATTTACATTTACTATCCTAGTCATGGTCGTTGGGGGCATCAGTGGTGTTAAAAAATATAATTCGGTGAAAGATGTTGTTTATCTCATAATCCATTACTTAATTCATTTAATAAAATATAATTGTGGAAATAAAACATGCATAAGGAAACTTGAGATGAAAGAACACCACATGACAGTTGTAATGTTCGCACGCCAAGATGACAAGAACATTGCGTTTTTCAGGTGATTTTTTAATTGTTTTCTGGTTGTGGCATTTCATCAAACACTTTGTTGATTTGGTCTTTTAGGTGGAACTAGGGTTTATACTAATGGTTGTTATGTGTGTTTGCAACAATGATCAAATAAATGTAGCAATGGAACATACCTCAATAAGATGCAAGATCAACAACATATGGAATAACCAAAAATACCTCATATCTTATATTATTCATAATAGAAGAAGACCCTGATACAATGGATCTGCAGATTTGCTACAATATAGCTAAGAGTTAATAGAAAAATGAAGATAATCCTCAAGCAAGATCAAGAAGAAAAGATACAAGCCTCCAAATTCCACATGGCTACAATAGAGGAATACCAATATGAGATCCTTTCCCTCTGAAGTGCCAAACCCCATACTAGAGGAGTTGCGCCCTGCTGGAAAGCTGAATACACCCAACAATTCGGCCTAGCTACTAGAGGCCTCCAAACACTCTAAAAATGGTTGGAAGTGTAGATAGGGCCAAGGTTAAACCACGGATGAAGTCTCAAGCTGAATGGTGAAGGTATGATCCTCCAAATAGACAAACCCCTAATTGTCTTGCGCCCTCCTGGATGACTGAAGACCCAAGAATTCAACCTCTATGAAGATGGCCTCCAAACCCTCTAGAAAAGATACCAAACTGTAGATCGGGTCACTGGAAACACCCTGGTAGAGTCTCGGGATGAATGATAGAGATCTAACGCTCCAAATGGTTGGATCCCCAATCAATCGTACGCCCTCCTCTCTCTAAACATGTAATGAGCTCCAATAAATAAGATAACAAAGAAACCTCCTCTAGAACATGCTAGAAAAGGCACCCTAGGCCATACGAATAATACCCAGAAGTATGTTTGCTCTGAATCCTTCTCCTATGTCTGGAACGAACTCTTATCCTCAAGATGGTGCGCCCTCCTACTAGAAACCCTCCTAAAGCTACGCCCTAGCTCTCCCTGAACCTGTGGTTGACATAGAAACCCTCTGTAATTGAATGGATATGAAGTAGAATGGTGAGGGAGGTATATTTCATCTCCGTGACCAAGCTTGGACCAGGTTGGGTGGGATATTTCACCACCGAGTTGATCTCTAGGGTTTGTTAAGTCAAAACCCCCAAGTGCATGGGCTCACTAGCAAGAAGCCATATATCAAAATGATAAACAACATAATGAGAGAATAGAGGCCCCTATCTCTCTTTTATTTTCCCTACTCACCTTGTCTCTCCAAAGTGACTTTTACTTTATTTAATTATTAATTAATCAATTAACCATTTTACCTCTGAAAAGTAGTTTATATCTCCTTGTGGCTTCCCTGGCCACTGAAAGTCACTTCTCATCATCTTATCCTGTAGTGTTGTTCCTCTCGATTCCAATGAGCTATTACACTAAGAGGTTCATCCAAGTATTATGCTCAATATGAACTCCTTAGTGAATTTAATTAACCTATAGTCCAAAATAACTCAAAATCACGGAAATCGTCGGAATGCAACGGAACCAAAGCCAAGTTGTGTGGAATGGATCATAATGATGAAATAAGATGAGAGATGCAAGACGGACCCCAAAATACCCCTCAATAGCCCCTATACTCGCTATAACCTCCATCTGGCTACTCTGGTCATCATAACACTCTATAATACAATGATATCCCAAAGTGGGGACATTACAGTCCTCCCTGCTAGAATATTTCTTGTCCTCAAGCAATAACTGAATAAATCCATATATAATGCCGAGGTCCCATGTCCACATGTGAGACACAAAGTAGGCGCCATCCAAATCTTAACTATCACGCTCTCCATCCCCTGAGTCCCATATCAGGATGTGAACTGCAATACCCTATGAAGCATAATCTTGAAGCATATCAACACCATGAGTCTCCTACACATGATACATGGCCTCATCCTGGAATGAGTCCATCCTTCAAGTCCATACCAAGACCAAAACAGTCTTCACCAACTGCACATGATGTTTCCATAGTGAGGTACTGCAAGACCTCCATGAATCACAATCAAGTTACGTGCTCTCCTCAACACTGAAGCTCAATGGAAAGTCAAAAAAAAATTCCCCTGCAAGGGTCCACTCGCCTCCATCAATCAATGAAATGATCAACCCTGCAATCCCTGGGTCCCATGCTAGTCTCTGCCAAAGATCACCACTCTGGCACTGTACTACTCTGACCATGGTTGTCTGCACCCTGTATACATACTGGATCCCCCACTCCTGGATCCTCAAGTTGAAATACTTGTGGAAACTGGACCTGTTGTCTAGAAGCTGTATCTATAAAAGAACCTTTGTGGAGGTAGTATCTTCCCAACCATCTCCATGCTCGATCATGAGGATCAAAAGGGAGAAACTAACTCGCTCCATAGGACAAGCCCCTGCAAGCCCGCTCAAAACCAACCCAAAGTGAAGTATGTGGCTCTCTGGCACAACCTAGGTCATCATAAGGTGGAACAACCTACCAACAAAATGGACTCCTGGATCCCATGGAAAACTTGGAATTTTATCACTTCCAATCTCCACTAACTGCTCATGTGTCAACTGATCACTGTCGGAAGCCCTCCGTGCACATCCCTATGAGGATCTGTATCTGTGTCTCCCTCTGAGATGTCTGCTATCCCATGGCCTAATATTCTCACCAACACGCACAAGGTCTCAATTGTCTGCCTATGATGATCCACCCCTATCCTACTGTATACCGTAAAATCACTCCTATCAGGTGGTCTTGACCTAACAACTCTCCATGTCCTCTGCCATTGTCTATCTCCCCCCATACTGTTGTCAATGATGAAAGTGTCAGGAAAGGATGACAAAAACATCTGTAGGACTGGAAGGTATCATATGCTTTGGTCAATCCCAGGGATTCAACCAAAAGCTCGTCCACCGGTACCCATGGTAAATACTCACATGTAGTCATTATTGAATCCCAATCATCATCACCCTTATGGTTGTTGCTACTATGAAGGTGATCTCCCAGTACTATGTGCTGCTGCAAAGGAGAGGCATCTTCATGCTCCACTAAGTGTGTCTCCTCCCTGCAAGCCAATACACCCCTTTGAATCCCATTGTACACCTATGCATGTCTCTGTGAGCTATTACTCACCACTGTATGCCCCTGCATATTCATGTAATCTCCTGTATACTCCTGCATCATCATGGATCTTAGGTTTACTACTGGGTCAACCTCTACATGAAGGTCAGCCAATCCTGGAACACAAATGGAAGTGTCCTCATAACTGCCCCTGGCTCTGGAGTCCCCATGCGTATGTGAGTGCTCGACTGTCTCAAAGATCCACATGGAGAGTAGCTCCTGTGACACATGGACATCCTCCCGTTCTCTGAATCATATTTCTCCATACTCATCAATGATCCTGGGTACTCCTCATGCTCCTCCATCAACTGGTGCTCCTCTGCTAAACCACCAACATCCTCTAGCAATGTGGTTGAAGGATACATCTGACTCTCTACTAAGATAGATGTAGTGGATCTCTGTCTAGTCTCCTCAAGGAGGTCCTCTGATCTGGCCTCTGATTCTTGAAGGGTTATCTATGTGCCTTCCAAGAATCCTTGTGTGCTCCCCAACTCATGAGTGAGTCAGTCCACCTCCAACTCCTTCTCCCTTGGGGCCCTGTGATACATCTCGCCAACTTCCAAGAGGTAGTCTCTATCCATCACCAACTGTTGGTAGTCGGCCCTCATCATATTTACTCTCTCACTGAGAGTATGAAAGTCATCCGTGGAAAATCCCCCGTCTAAATTTTCATGTGTCATTGATGCTCTCCAACAATAATCTGCCACCAATGCATGTGTGTCATCAATAGGCCTAGTGGCTGCCATGATCATGTCCTCACTAAATCTCAGTTGTCTTGCCAAGTATCAAGACTCCTTATCACTGTCCTGCTAAGGTGCTACCTCAGGCCCCTCACTACTAGTCTCAACCCTAGAATCCCCAACAACACTCTTTGTAAAATATAAGGCACTGAATTGCCCCATGTCCACAGTGTTATTGGGTCCTCTTGTATGCGACTGCACATCATCACCAACTGCTAGCTCCCTTTGAATCATATTGTATCCTGTATGAGCAGTCGTATCCTCATGTGCACTCACCCTGCTACTATCATATGCACCCGGGTCCCATACAGATGTGTCCAGACACATGCTATGGCCATCCCGACCAATAAGGAATGAATCCACTTCATTGTCAATCAGTCCTGGAAGTAAATATATCGTCAAATTGCCAGTCTCCGCAACCTGATCAAACAATGGAGTCTCCAAAAGAAGTGACTCACTCTCCTCATATTGATATGTATGTGTAAGGTCAACTATTTGCACGTCATGTCTCTCCTCCTGGGTCTGTGGATCCATATGTCCCTGGTGTGCATCCCTCACACACGTCTCGTCCATCATATCTGAAATGCCACTGATATCCTCATGTGTCGTGGCTATCATGGGTGTTTGAAAACATGACAAATGTGTCACGATCATCATAGGAAGCTCATCAGGTCTAGGTGCTAACATGTGTGAATCTCCACTAGTGTCACCACTCTGCTGGCGTGTAAGGTCATCAACACTATGTGATATGACTGTTGAAACACAGGTTCTATCATCTTGTCCATCCAACTGTCCCTCCAATGCGCAAGGGTCACTATCCTCCCCAAGTGCACAAGAGTCACTAACCTCCACAAGTGTGCAAGAGTCACTGGTGTCATCGAACTGCTCCAAATATGAATCTATGGTTGCATCCACGTGCATCTCCTCATCCTCACTGTCATAGTGCACCTCAATAATGTGTCTCTTACCTTTACCCTTACATCTATGATCTGGTTCCCAAGGCACTTTGCAACTGTAGCAACGTTGCCTACTCCTAATGGGTGTAGGGTTAATCTATGCTTCCCTCCATCTAGTTTCTCTCTGCTCTGTTGGCCCACTCTGTGACCTCATCTTTGCTCCACCTAGGATTGTTTATGGATATAAACTATTGGAATGTTACTTGAGCCCTAAATCCCTCACTAAGGGTGTAGTATTCCCATTCACAACGTACAGTCTCTCTAGAAAATTCATTAGTATCCATCTATACTGTATTTATGCATGCGTTAATCCCCACTGGCTGGGAGGATCAACGCTCTGATACCACTATAATGTTCACAAGCCAAGATTCCAAGAACATTGCGTTTTTCATGTGATTTTTTAATTGTTTTCTGGTTGTGACATTTTGTCAAACACTTTGTTGATTTGGTCTTTTAGGTGGCACTAGGGTTTATACTGATGGTTGTTATGTGTGTTTGCAGCAATAATCAAATAGATATAGCAATGGAACATACCTCAACAAGACAAAATATCAACAACATATGGAATAACCAAAAATACCTCAGATATGATATTATTCATAATAGAAGAAGACCATGATACAATGGATCAACAGATCTGCTACAATATAGCTAAGAGCTAATAGCAAAATGAAGATAATCCTCAAGCAATATCAAGAAGAGAAGATACAAGACTCCAAAGGCCACATGTCTACAATAGATGAATACCAAGATGAGATCCCTGCCCTCTGAAGTGTCAAACCCCAAACTAGAGGAGTTGTGCCCTGTTGGAAAGATGAATACACCCAACAATTCGGCCTAGATGATAGAGGCCTCCAAACACTCTGAAAAGGACTGGAAGTGTAGATCAGGCCAAGGATAAACCATTGGTGAAGTCTCATGCCGAATGATGAAGGTATGATCCTCCAAATAGACAAACCCCTAATTGGATTGTGCCCTCCTAGATTACTAAAGACCCAAGAATTTGGCCTCTATGAAGATGGCCTCCAAACCCTCTAGAAAGATACCAAAATGTAGATCGGGTCACTTGAAACCCCCTGGTAGAGTCTCAGGCTGAATGATAGAAATCTGACCCTCCAAATGACTGGATCCCCAATCAGTGGTGCACCCTCCTCTCTCTGAACATGTACTGAGTTCCAATAAATAAGATAACATAGAAACCTCCTCTAGAACATGCTAGAAAAGGCTCCCTAGGCCATACAAATAATACCTAGAAGTCTGTTTGCTCTTAATCCTTCTCCTATGCCTGGAACAAACTCTTCTCCTCAAGATGGTGCACCCTCCTGCTAGAAACCCTCTTGAAGCTACGCCCTAGCTCTCCCTGGACCTGTGGCTGACGTAGAAACCCTCTGTAACTGAATGGATCTGATTTAGAATGGTGAGGGATGAATCTTTCACCTCCGTGATCAAGCTTGGACTAGGTTGGGTGGGATCTTTCACCATCGAGCTGATCTCTAGGGTTTGTTAAGTCAAAACCCTCAAAACCCCCAAGTGCATGGGCTCATTAGCAAGAAGCCATATATCAAAATGATAAACAACATAATGAGAGAATAGAGGCCCCTAGCTCTCTTTTATCCTCCCTGCTCACCTTGTCTCTCCAAAGTGACTTTTACTTTATTTAATTATTAATTAATTAATTAAATCACTTTAATTAATTAATTAACCATTTTACCTATGAAAAGTAGTTTATCGCTCCTTGTGGCTTCCCTGGCCACTAAAAGTCACTTCTCATCATCCTATCCTGTAGTGTTGTTCCTCCCGATTCCAATGAGATATTACACTAAGAGGTTCCTCCAAGTATTATTCCCAATATGACCTCCTTAGTGAATTTAATTAACTTATAGCCCAAAATAACTCAAAATCACGAAAATTGTCGGAATGCAACGAAACCAAATCCAAGTTGTGTGGAATGGATCATAATGATGAAAAAAGATGAGTGATGCAAGTCGGACCCCAAAATACCCCTCAATAGCCCATGTACTCACTATAACATCCATCTGGCTACTCTGGTCATCATAACACTATGTAATATAATGATGTCCCAAAGTGGGGACATTACAACTTTGTATCATCGAGGGGTGGATAATATATTATGTCGTTTCTTGACTCATGAGGAAGTTGAAGCTGTTCTCAATGATTGTCACGACGGGGCGTGTGGTGGTAATTTATCCAGGCTTGCGACAACCCAAAAGATATTGTGAGCCAGTTATTTTTGGCCATCAATTTTTAAAGATTGCGTTGAAGCAGTCAAGAAGTGTCACCCTTGTTATTTGATCGCTCAGACTGAATAAAAACACATGTGTGATTGAATGTACATTTACATTTACTATCCTAGTCATGGTCGTTGGGGGCATCACTTGTGTTAAAAAATATAATTGGGTAAAACATGTTGTTTATCTAATAATCCTTTACTTAATGCATTTAATAAAATACAATTGTGGAAATAAAACATGCATAAGGAAACTTGAGATGAAAGAACAACACATGACAAGAGATCACCATTGTTAATGGAGTTCACCAATATGGCTGCGTCTCTGGATCCACTGGAAGACAAATCGCTTCATTGCTTCTCCCAATGCGGGGATGATTCTCCTTTACAGAAAAGGGCTACATCTTCTCCCAAATGAAGGGGCAACAAGGCTCTCCCAATGTGGGGCATAATTCTCCCAATGTAGGGGCTGACATACTCTCCCAATAAGGGGCTCAACTCTCCCAATTAAGGGGCTTACATACAAACGACAAGCATGAGTGCTTGTTTCTCTCCAAAAGCCTTCTCAAAAGCTTCCCAAAGTGGTCTCCTACATGCCTCCCCCAATTTCTCAAATGAGGAGCTTAAATAATATTTCCTAGCTCAATAGTCCAAAAAGATAAGATCCATGAATTTAGGATCTAGTACCTTCCCAAGGACAAAAATGAGAAAGACCCTTAACTTCTTCCTTGAGACTAGGAATCCACTTGTAATAAAGTGAGGAAGAGTCCAAACCAATTCATGAGACCCTTAACTCCCTCCTTAAGACTAGGAAACTAATTTCCTCTTAAAATTAGGAAACTAATTTGTGAGTTGGATTCTCACATAAAACTAATTTTCCATTTTTACAAATAATACGTGAGATTTCCACTCACTCCAAGTATTCCTCTTTTTTCCCCTTAAAATTTGGAAACTAATTTGTGAGTTGGATTCTCACAACTAATTTCTCGTTTTTATAATTAAATGAATAATAAGTGAGATTTTCCAACTCACTTCAAGTATTAATCATTTATTACAATTAAATCATTCATGATTAATTAATTATTCTTTGCCACCTATCATTAATTATCATTTTCATGATCTTTTCATTGTATGCAAAGTAATAGTTCCATGTGTGGAGATCCTCCTGGATCATTCCACAACCTACATGACTAT